>RJWJ010005410.1:0-68486 GCA_004363605.1 Indri indri
ATTTTAGCTCTTACCTTTAGATCTATGATCCATTTTGAATTACTGTTTGTGTGTGCTAGAGGTCCAAATTTACCTTTTGTATGTGAATATTAAGATGTCTCTCCATAATTTGTTGAAAAGATTAGTCTTTCCCTATTGAATTATCTTTGCACTCTTGTTTAACATCAGTTTATCATAAAAGCATGGGTATATTTATGGACTCTCAATTTCATTTTATTGCTCTATATGTCTAGTGTCAATACCACACTTTCTTGGGTACTATAGATTTATAATAAGTTTTGAAATTGAGAAGTGTGAATTCTCCAATTTTATTCTTGTTTTTCAAGATTGTTTTTTCTTTTCTGAGTCCCTTGAATTTCTATATGAATATGAGAACCAACTTGTCAATTTCTGCAAAAAGGCAACTGGTAAGTTGATAGGGATATTTTCGTATCTGGATCAAATTGGGAAGCATAGTCACCTTAAAAATATTAATTCATCTGATTTATAAACATGGCTGTCTTTTTATTCATTTAAATCTTCTTAAAAATTTCCTTCAATGAGTTCTTGTAAATTTGGGGGTATATGCTGCAAGTCTTTTATTAAATATATCCCTAAGTATTTTGTTCTCTTTAATACTTTGTAAACAAAATTGCTTTCTTAATTTCATTTTTGAAATTTCACTGCTAATATATGAAATACAAGTGATTTTTGTATCTTGATCTTGTATCCTGCAACTTTGCTCAACTCATTTACCAGCTTTAATAGTTTTTTAGTGGATTCCTTAAAAGTTTCTATGGACAAAATCATGCCATTTGCAAATACAGATATAATAGTTTTACTTTTCCTTTTCAACCTGGGTGACTTTTACTTCTTTTTCTTGCCTGCTTGCCCTGGCTAGACCCTCCATTACAATGGTCAATAGAAGTTGTAATAATGGAATTTCTTATTTTGATTCTGATTTTATGAGAAAAGCATGCAGTCTTTTATCATTAAGTATGATATTAACTGTGGGCTTTAAGTAAATGGTCTTTATCAAGCTGAAAAAGTTCTCTTCTAGTCCTAGTTTGTTGAGTGTTTTTATCATGAGAAGGTGTTGGAATTCTATCAATTGATTCTTTTATATGTCCATTGTGACAACCATATGGCTTTGCCCTTTTTTCTATTAACATGGTATATTATATAAAGTGATATTCTTGCATTTCTGGGGGGTTAGAAGGATAAGATGGTGGAGGGGCAAGATTGAGGAGTGGACAGGTCAAGGGAGAGAAGCTAGGCTTGTTAAATGAGGCTGACTGTCTGAATCTGTTTTGTGTTGCAGTAAAGGAATACCCGAGACTGGTAATTTATAAAGAAAAAAGGTTTATTTGGCTTATGATTCTGATGTCTGGAAAAGTTTAAGGTTGGGCATCTGGTGAGGGCCTCAGGTTGCTTCCACTCATGGCTGAAGGCGAGGGGGAGCTGGTGTGTGCAGAGATCACATGGTGGGAGAGGAAGCAAGAGGAGAGGCTACTGGGCTCTTTTCAACAACCATTCCTCACAGGAACTAAATGTGAGAACCCACCCACCCCTGAGGGAGGGCATTAATTCACTCATGAGGGATTCAGCCCCCAAGACCCAAGCACCTCCCATTAGGCTCTACTTCCAATATTGGGGATCAAATTTCAACATGAGGTTTGGAGGGGACAAACACTCAAACCATAGCACTGACACAAGGCCTCAGAACTCAAAGGTCACAGGTTGGAGCTTGAAGAGGGAAGCAAATGCTGGACATGAGCATCCACACAACAGGTGTCAAGTTTGAGTGTATTGTGATATTTGGGACTGAGAGAGACAAAGATCAAAAGAAAGGATGACACGGTGAACCAGAGAAAAAACATCCCTCCAGAAAGTTTGCTTTGCACAAATGAGCACGCATCTCTCCTTAGCCTGCACTTCAGGATATTCACAGATGGAAAATGAATCACATCAATATCTCTCTCATTCTATTTTCTTTATTTTTATTTTATTCTGCCCCTGGCTTGACCTAGATCTGAAGCTATTTATGGAGATTTAAAAATATATTCCAGAGCTTAAAATCCTTCCTGGCAAACTTCTGCCATATAACTTAAATTCCTATCATTTATGCTAGCTCCTATTTTCTCTTATTTTTTCCTCAATAGTCCTTTAATCTTCAGCTAAAGTCCTGAGAAGGGATGGTAAACCCCAGACAACCTCCCAGGCAAGTCTAGTGGTCTGGGACAGGTGGTCTCCAGGGAAGGAAAATCCTCCCAGGAAATGGTCTGACCACACAACCCTGGTTATTTGAGGTAATGGAAACCTAAATTGCTCTGCTCTCAAGCCTTTTAAGGGGGTTTAGTTTATCAGCCATGACCCTAGTACAGGGAGCTATAAAGTGTGTTTTTCAAAGCTTTTCTTTTCTTCCTCTTTCTCTCTTTTCAATTAAGAGTAGAAGTCCCCAGGAAAAGAATCACATAAACATAAGAGTAGAATTAAGATAAATGCATTCCTTTTCCTTAGGAAATTTTCCATGATGAATGAACAGCCCTCTACCCCTTAGTCAGCAAGGTCAAATGTTGGCTTTTTAAGAAAGATCCACTTTTCCAGAGCTGAGGGTGGGGGTCGGGGCTGAGGCATTAGGGCCTGAGAGAGGAAACAGTTCTCTAGAAGAGGAAAACCAATGGTCAGTGCTGAGCTCACCCCTAAAACTCAGTGCTCCTTGGTGGCTTCAGTGACGATGGTCAATTGCCTGTGATTGCTCTGGGACCACTCCCCCAGTGGCCCTCTGGAACTGATCTGACCATTCATGGCCACACCTGTGAGTGCTGAGAACACTTTCAATAGAGGACAGAGGGTCCATGCTCATGCCAGATGGACACAAAACGTGTGTTTCTCCATTTGCACTAAAGCGTGAGTCCACTTCTAGGTAATGTGATGGGAAAGGCTTCATGGAAGAAAGGTATCAGAATACCTGGGTCCCAGACCTGGCTCTGTCACTGAATGAAGCTCAGAGAGGGTAAATTGTACACCCAAGCTCACCTGGCTAACTTTACAACTGGTGAAACTGGCAAGAATTGGACCATATTTTCCAAGGTCCTTCCAAGTTCTAACACGCTGTCTCTGAGAGTTACAGAGATCCTTGAATGTCCTTAAATGTCCACTTGCTTTTTCTAATTCTCCCTCCTGTGCCCCCTCTCCTATAGTTGCTTTTTAGAGGAATTGGTCTGGCAAAGTCAGAAAGTCACTTATTAGCACACAAAGAAAACATTATCTTAAGAATGACATATTATTAGTTTTTAAGTCAAGTAGGGAGAGGAAAACCTAAAATGTAGGATGTTTGAAGTCTAGGAAGGTCAAGCCGAAAGGACATATTAGAGTGAAATGTTATACAATAGTAAGACATTGTGGGTCTGGAGGTGAGGGACGAGGGGTAGAGGGATAAAGTGTGTCTTATAACTGTGCTCATTGCATGCTAATGAAGAGGTTCTGGTCATTGAGGAAAGAAGGGCACAAGTGAAGCATAGATGGACAAGAAGATAGATAGTGGGTTATTTTTGTAACTTTGTACAGGTTTTCAGGACCTCTGGCCCATCACTGTAAGAGGCAATTTCCATCTGGGCTACACTGTCACCAAATGGAGAATGGAATTTTGGACTCATGGTTTAAACTGGTTGGCCGCTGCTGTTTGTGAGACTAATGAGAGTGGATTTCCATGCTATGCACATAATTAAAATGAAAACAAAAAGAGAAAGAAGAAGAAAAAAAGAAGGAGAATAGTTTTACTAAACCAGGCTAGTCTTGTATCAACATGTCAGAACCTTAATCTCTTTGTTTCATCTTTAAAATAAACACTTTTATAGCCCTTGATATCTTTCTCACTGATTCTTAAATACTGTTAATCACTCTTGAATATAGCTTCAGTCTTTGTACCAGATTTGTTTAAAATATTCCTTTCTACTCACACTGAACCCATTCTTGAAGCCCAGCTTCGTAGAAACTTGTCTATTTCCCTGAAACTTTTGGCCATATTTCCATAAAAAATAATCTCTCAAAAATTTTTAAATATTTGGCAATGGTAACACAGAAAGAGTCCAGCAATGGGCAAAGCTAGAGAGGTATGACTAAACTTTCTCAGAACTCTCGGTTTTCAACTAAACAGCCCAGGAAGGCAGACAAGGGGAAGCCTGCATCCCGTCCTCCCGCCATCTCCTCTGTTCTTTTTCTTCACTCACCTCCTTCTTCAGTAAGAACTTGGCATTGATAGAAACTGCCCAGCTGACATTATTGAACTGTCCTGGGACGGTCTAGTATCTCTGGTTCCTTGGGGGTTAAATAGCTCTCTCTGAGGTGCTAACAGGCGGCATTCAAGTCCTCTCACTGGCTTAGGCTTATGGATCCTGGCCCAGAAATTCCTTCTCTCACTTTCCCACTCACAGTTTGAGGCAAGCAATGATGCCAGTGGGTTGAGCTGGAGGTGGGTGATAGGGACTGGAGACCATTGGGATAGGACCGGGGAGACAGTGATGATCCTTTTAGGAATCTGTAACTTCACATGCAGCTGCTGGGGCTGGAAGAGGTAGAAAGAATTCCTGTGAGCACACTGGTTCTGAGAACGCTCACAATCCCAGTGTGTGTGCAGCCCCTGCAACTCAGGAAAACCAGGTGGCATGGAAGACCCAGGACTGCTGCTGGATGTCTGAATCCCCCTCTGAAGGCTGGGAGTCTGGGACTGATGGGATGAGAGATGGCCATAAGGGCGGTCCACACAAAGAGATTCCTCAGGGATGAATTAAATTTTTAGGTTTTAATCAGAGAAGCAGTCACGAAATCATGGAGTCGAGGAGAAAAGATTTAAAAACATAATTAGAAAGCAAATCTGATCATAGAGGCGGTGAAGAAAACAACCCACAGGTCAAATTGGAAGGGTACGGCAGATGCATAGAGACCTATATGTGAAGGAGGTGGACAAATGCTTCACCTGTCACACATCTCACTTCACTGGTCCATGCTCCAGACAGGACTCACTCTGTACACCTCACATTCTCAGGACAGAGTAATGGAGACTTGAATGAGCTGGAATGTAGGACCAGGCTATGTTTCTATAGAACTTGACTTTAGAGGCTTCTGGCAGGACTATTCTAAGCAGAGGTCAGGAATTCTATCTATTTTGTGGGTGATGTTTACATCACCAATTTTTCCCATTTCTAGCTAGAAGCATCAAAGTTGCAACTCAAAGGTTGTATCATGGAATCCCTGGGCTGCCCAGGGCACAGGTCTAGCAGCTCCTGAGTTCAAAGTCAAAACTCTCAAGGTTGCTGTTGAAAGACATCGGGGTCATTGACAGTTTGGGGCAATTATGAATCAAACTGCTGTAAACATCCAGTTGTGTGTATGTGTCTGTGTGTGTGTGTATGTAGATAAGTTTTTATTTTACCTAAGAGTGGGACTGCTGGTTTGTATGGTCATATGGTAAGCACACGTTAAACAGTTTTCCAAAGTAGCTATACCCAACAGTGAAGTATGAGAGTTTTGGTTACTCTATATCCTTATCAACACTTGGTATGGGTCAGTGTATTAAATGTTAGCCATTCCAATAAATCTGTAGTGGTATCTCACTGTAGTTTTATTTGCATTTCCCTAACAACTACTGATGTGGAGCATCTTTTTATGTATTATTTGACAACCATACATTTTCTTTAGTGAGTGTTCAAATTTTTTGCCAATTTTTATTTGATTTATTTGCTTTCTTATTCTTGAATTTTGAAAGTTCTTTATAAATTTTGATATAAATCCTTTATCAGGCCTATTCTTTACAAATATTTTCTCCCAAGCCGTGTTTTGTCTTTTAATTTTCTTTACAGTGACATTTGAAGAGCAGAAGTTTTTTAATTTTGGTAAAGTTCAATGTCTGAATTTTTTTCTTTTATATTACAGATTATGCATTAGGTGTAGTACCTGAGAAATCTTTGCCTAATTCAAGTTCAAAAAGATTTTTTTCTTATATTGTCTTTGAGAGGTTTTATGGTTTAGATTTTATATTCTATGACCCAGTTTGAGCTAATTTTGATTATGGCACGAGATATGGATTAAAGATCATTGTTCGGCATGTGGATATCCAAATGTTCCAGCGCAGTTTTTTTGAAAACCTACCCTTTCTATCGTAATCATCTTTGCCCTTTGGTAAAAAACCAGGTTGTCCATATCTGTGCTGATCTATTTTTCAACTCTGGCTTATGTTCCATTGACTTGTTTGTTGATCTTGATGCCAATATCACCCTGTACTGATTCCTGTAGTTTTTATAACACGTCTTGAACTCAGAGATGTTAGACATCCAACTTTGTTTTTCTTTTTCAATCTTGTTTTGATTGTTCTAGATTTTTTAAATTTTCCCATGAATTTTAGAATCAGCTTGTCAAATTTTACAAAAAATCTGCTGGAATTTTTATTGTGATTGCACTGAATCTATAGCTCAATCTGGAGAGAACTGACATCTTAACAACATGAATGTTCTGACCTATAAACATGAAAAATCTCCCCATTTATTCAGGCTTTTAAAAATCTCTCGTGGCAATGTTCTGTAGTTTTCAGGGAGTAGCCCTTTCACATCTTTTGTCAGAATTAGTCTTAAGTTTTTCTTTCATTTCATTTCATTTCTTCTTCTCTTTTTTTTTTTTTTTTTGAGATTGGGTCTCGCTCTGTCACCCTGGGTAGAGTGCAGTGGCATCATCATAACTCACAGCAGCCTCAAATTCCTGGGCTCAAGTGATTCTCCTGCCTCAGCCTCCCGAGTAGCTGGGACTACAGGCATGTGCCACCACAGCTAGCTGACTTTTTGGTAGAGACAGGGTAGGGTCTTGCTCTTGCTCAGGCTGGTCTTGAACTCCTGATCTCAAGTGACCCTCCTGCCTCAGCCTCCCAGAATGGTAGGACTGAGTCAGCACGCCCAGCCCAGTTTTTTGTATTTTTGATGTTATTGTAAATAATATTATTTTTAATATCAATTTCTGATTGCCTATTGCTAGGATACAGAAATCCAGTTTTTTTTTTTTAAATACAGATTCCATCTACCTAGACAATCATGTAGTCTGTAAATAAAGAAAGTTTTACTTCCTTTCCAGTCTGGATGTGTGTTTCTTCTGTCCTTACCTGACTGCCCTGACTAGAACCTGCAGTACAATGCTGGGTAGAAACTGTTAGAGCAGATACCATATTCTTATACTTGATCTTAGGAGAAAAATATTTAGTCTTTCCCCATTGAGTAAGATTGGCGAATTTCCCTTCTATTCCTAGTTTGCTGAAAGTTTGTGGTTTTTAATTTTAATTTTAGTTTTTTGATCAGGAATGGACATAGGATTTTGTCAAATGCTTGTTTGTATCTGTTAGGCTTATCGTATAATTTTTATTTTTCATAAGTATGCTGATATAGTGAATTACATTGATTTACTGTCAAATATTAAACCAATCTTGCATTCCTAGGATACACCCTACTTGGTCATGTGTCATCTTCTTTATGCATATTGTTGGACTTGATTTGCTAAAGTTTTGTCTAGATGTTTTACATCTATATTCATGATGACTGTTAGTATGTAATTTTCTTGTCCTATAATGTATTTGTTTATTTTTTGTATCAGAATAATGCTGATTTCATAGAAAGAGTTGGAAACAGTTTGTCTTTTTCAACTTTCTGGAGTTTTTTAATATAGAATTGGTATTATTTCTTTCTAAAATATAATTCACCAGTGAATGTATCTAAGCCTAGAGTTTTCTTTGTGGGAAGATTTTTAACTACAAATTTAATTTTCATAGTAGATTTAGTGCTATTTATGTTAGTGTTACCTATTTCTTTCAGAGTGAGCTTTGGTAGTTTATGTCTTTCAAGAAATTTGCCCCTGTCATTTGGGTTGTCAAATTATTGGCATAAAGTTATACATAATATTTTATGACTATTTTTTTTATATTTGTAGGATCTGTAGTGATGCCACCTCTCATTCCTGATATTGATTATTTATATCCTTTTTCTCTTTCTCTCTGATCTTTCCTGATCAGTCTGATTAGATGCTGATCCATTTTATTCATGTTTTTAAAGAGCCAACTATTGTTTCCTTGCTCTGTTATTTTTTTTCTATTGTTCTACTCTTTCCTATTTCATTGATTTCTGCATTGATCTTTGTTTCCTTTCTTTTATTTACTTTGGGTTTAATTTACTCTTCTTTTTTTCCATTTTCTTAAGGCAGAAGCTGAACTAATTTATTTGAGGCTTTTATTTTATTTTTCTACCACAGGCATTTGGTGCTATATATTTCTCCCTAAGTACTAGTTTACTTTATTGCTATATCACAAATTTTGATTTTCCTTTAGTCCAAAATACTTTCTAATTTCCCTTTTGAGTTCATCTTTGAAAATCTGAAAATTGTTAAAATTGAATAGTTTAATAATTACTGTCATGTAAATAAACAGACTACTGGGATAGAACCTAATAGAGGATTGTCTTTACTTTAGATGAGATCATAAGGGAAGACCTCTTGAAGAAGATGATACTTCAACCTAGACCAAAAGGGTGAAAAGGAATCACCAGGCAAGGAGCTGTTGCAAGAGCATTCCAGGCACAAGGACCAGCAAATGTAAAACCCCTGAGGCAGGAAAGAATGGAAATGATCCTGAGAAGAAGCAAGAGGTGAAAGAAAATCTGTGCTTAGTTCAATCCTCAAAGCATGCTGCTTCCAAATGCTACAAAGCGCAGGGACAGCTCATAGCCCTAAGGACAGCGGACTTCCATGTCTGGCCGGGCCTCAGCTCTTCGGAGTCTGGGTGATGGGTTAGGTGACCTCTGGGGAAGGCCTGCCACCCAGGAACTCTATCTTCATTGAGTTGTTGCGATAGCGTTCCATCCCTAGAATGTGCTGCTCTACATCTTTAGTAAATTAAATCCTCTAACCCTGAAAGTTTGCCACAAGTGATCACTAGGTTATTATTGTTTCCTTCTTTTAAATGCTTTTTTTATACTCTAAAGAAACTCCCAGAGTGACCTCAAATAACTGATTCATATCAAATACATATATATTTTTGCCTTTTCCTCTGCCCTAGCCTTACTGAATGGGTCTCTTTGACTCTTGGTGACAAGATTAAAACAATAAATCATGGACACAATCTGCTGCCATCCATCTTCAACTTTATTCTTTTTCCCCCACAAAGGATCTGTGATGGAAAATGTGCTTCCATCAGCCACAGCTGGCTCCGGTACCACAGCAAGTGAGTAAGCATCTGTTAAAGGCTGGCCGAAGACGTGCCTCCCTTCGCTCGGTTTCCCCAAGCCGGCTCACTCAGGAATTGTTCTCGCTACCTCTGGAAATCCTTCTCTGTGCTTTCTCTCCCCCTTGGCTCCCTGAGCTCTCATCAGCTCTTCCAATCCTGTCTTCAAGTGAATGATTCCCAGCTTGTGTATTTCTCTCATGTCAGTCTTGGGAAAGTCGAGAGAACACTCTCTCTTTTCCTCAGTGGTGAGGACCCTACTGTCAGGCCTTAGGCTGCATTTCACCTTCCCATAGGTAGATGGGGAGAACACAGCCTCCTGGAGGCAGGGTTGTTCTTTCCTGCCCATCCCTCAGGACCAACCAGGAAGGCTGCAGGATGGCGACTCACCACGGATGCAGCTCCCAGCGTGGGACCACTTCAACAGAGAAAATGAAGAATTCTGTCCCGCTCGGGATGTCTCACTCCTAAAGTGCAGAAAATGGTGTGGTTCTCTCCTGGTCTCAAAACACTGGGAGGAAAGATCTTGCCAAAGTTTCTTTTATTGTTTCCTCAATTCCCCCAGTCAGGAAATTTTTCCTGAGAGAAGGAACAATTACACTCTTCTCCCTGCATTTGCACTTTGGCTGGTAAAGAAGGAGCACAATGGTTCCATCTTTTCTTGCTACCTACTTATTGGCTCCTTGCCAATGGGGGAGGACTGGCTAAGCTGACTGGTGAAGGCCTGACTTTCAGCAAAGCACAGTTAGTACTGGGTGGGGTGACAGTGGCAAACACCGTGCAGAGCTCACACGGGGTCTTGTTTCTCAGTTCCTTGGCTCTATGTTCTCTCAGGGAATTGCAGGTCATAGTCTGGAGTCTTCTTCTCATAGTTAACTGCATGTGGTAAACTGCTCTGGGCACGAACTCCTAGTATAGAGGAAGTGGAGAAGATATCTGTCCTTTCTCTGTTGTCCAACTGTTCCAGGATGCGGGGCAGGGCTGTGCTTCCTGGTAGCTACCTTGCAGGTAGGGAGGCAGGTGAATTTAGCTCTGACTCACAGATTAACTCTCCAAACAAGGGAGTTTGAAGACCAAGGTTTGAGTAGGTGGAACAGGAAGCCCCAATAACTTAAATTCTCCAACAATTTTCTAGAAGTCCTACTTTTAGGGAATGATTGACTATGTCCTTCGCCAAGTGAATAGGCTGGTTCTTTGATCCCCATTTGAGTCTTGTGAGTGTTGTATCCTTTCTTTGGATGGGACAGAGACTCGAGGGAAGAGACCGTAGCCCCCCTTCCAGCCTCCATATAATTTTTATGCTAAATGTAGCCTTTAAGAATGAGAGTGAGTTTTTTAAAGTTATGCCAACTGATTATCTCCCGGAGCCCTCATATTCTTGTTGTGTATACATGTGTGTCTTACTGGCCTCACTATGCATGTCTGAACAAGTCAGAAGCAATAGGTCCAAGCGTCCAGAGAAACAGAAGCACAGAGGCCAGCTGCCTTTCCTAGAGTAACATATATGTTGCCAAGCCTTTCTCTTCACGTCTTCCCTATGGTATTTTAGCTGGCACTACCTGTCTTCTTAATTCTGAAGAATGCAGGTGCTGTAATAAAGAGATTAAAATTACCTCTACTCTGCAAGCCTATAAACTACTCCCTTGATTCTACTTGAAGTTCCACACCCCAAGTCTTAGACAACAGTCCCAGGAATGAAACAAGCCCTCTAGACCTTAAGAGAATGGATTAAACCACCAGATATATCATTTACCAGTATTGATGATCCAATTCCTTTTCTTTCTCTGTGGTTATCACCATTGATGTAAACTCTACAGATGGACTGGTGATTCTCATCACATGGAGAAAGCCTTGGATATGTTTAATTTCCTGCCATGCTCAGTGACCAAAAGCTAATTTTGTGTCTTGTGATCCAATAACTGTAACTTTGCAAGAGCAGAGAGTGTTGGAATAGGGATACTCAGGGTCCTTGTGTGGCTTGGGACATTGCCAGGGCAGCTACAGAGTCTGAGTGTTTTTATTTTATTCCTGCTTTATTGCCCTGCCTAATTCTCCCATTTCAAAATGTCGTGGAGTAGGCTGGTGTCATTTGTTTTCATAAATTAATGTCTATTGCAATTTATGGCCAGATGGGCCCTGAAAAATAAGAGCCTTGTGTGTCTCTTGGAAGGTCTAAAGAAAAGCAGTGGGCAATGCTCGGGGTGAACTTTTGCACTTCAACGCTTCGTTGTGGGGAAAGAGTAAATGCTTGCGAAAAATCCTGTTTTATAACAGCTAGGCACAAAGGACCCCTTATTAGGATTATTTTGTGCCACTGCTTCTAATTCCTGCAGCAACTAGGAAAAAAAAATGTAAATATAGTGAATTCTTACTGGGAAGCTGTGTGTGTAGGGGAACAACTTCACTTTGCTTGGAAATCAGAGGTCTAGAGTCTGAATCCCCCACATAGCCCTACCGTCAGCTAACGGGGGGTGTGGTGCATATTGGATCATAGCACATAAAGGCTCTGACTCAATATGTGCATTTCTCTTTTTGCTACTTTTTCATGGGTGTGCAGTAAGAAATGGGTCAGTGAGAGGCATAGAGAAAAGAAAAAAATAACACTAGAGAATCTGATGATTCTACGATTCTAAGAAATAATGGCTTGTGGGAAGCTGGAACCAAAGGTTGGCTTGGCGGCAGCCAAAGAGGACGCCGCTTGGCTGCTGAGAGCATTCGGAGACCACGTGCAGCTGAATGAGCTCCCTCCCACGGGGCACATGCTCCTGGGTGTCTGAAGGGCAGGATGAGAGAAGACCCTTTTTCTGAGCCCTATTGTTATGTAGCTTTCTAGTTGGGCAAGTCACATAGATTCTGGGTCAGTTTCCTTCCCAGGTAAAACAAAGTATCTAGACAGGATAAGTTCTAGGGTCCCTTCCATCTCTAAAGCTCTTTTGATGATAATCTTTGATTTATGAAATGACATTAAGATGAGAGTGTTATTTTATCCTCTTACTCAAGTAATTGGCATTTAAATTTCTCTTAAGAGGCACAAAGTTATTTAATGGTCTTTCCCCATCCAGTGTCTTGTCATATTTTTGTAGACACTTAACAATTTGAAAAGTGATTTTCATATATAAAAATTCTGTGAGATACTTAATACAGAAATTATATCTTGCCTGAGACTTCATGACTGTACTGGATTTAAGTGCAATCTCCTGGAGAGATCACCTCTCTATCATTCAACGAAGTCACCCAAATATTTTTTGAGCACACACTGGATGCAAAGTGCTTTGCTGAACAATAGAAATGCAGTAGTGAAAGGGACAGGTACAATCCTATCCTCAGGTTGCTCATGTCTTGCAGGGGATGACAACATTTAATTATAATACAGTGGTATGTGGTATGTGTGAGGACAGAAGATAGGGACAGTCAGCAGGACAATCTGTCCCTGAGTAGAGGTCAGCGAAGATCTTCTTGGAGCAGTGACATTTAATGTGAGAAAAATGGGGTCCCTTTAGTCAGGCTGAAAGGGAGTTAGGGAAGAAGGTTCCAGGCAGAGGGAATAATATGTCCTTTGGATTGAGACAGGATTTCCCAATACCATGTGTACAGGCTGAAGGAAATAATGCAAGGAAAAGAAGAGAGGGGCCCAAGATAAACAACGGGCAGCTGACAGGTAATTTCTCACTGTGTTTCCATATAAAACAATTTTCAAGATTGATGCTTTCTCTGAATAATTGCAGCCACCTCATCAAAATTGGTATATTTTGGTTACTTTAATAAAATACCAAATCAATGTGTATACTGAGCAGCCCATGGAACTCTGAATGCCTGCCATATCTATACCCCCTTCCATGGAAGGAGCCTGCAGCAGACATTCCCTTCCCTGGGGGCCAAAGGGGTTTAGACCAAGTGACCTCAGCACCCTGGAGACATCTGTTGGGCCAGGGGTGGATTCTTAGCCAATGGCAGTCATGTAAGAGGTGGCCAGAGGAAAGAACTCTGCCTCACAGATGTGTACTGGACTGGATAATGACTAAGGGACCCAATCAGAGTGTTGGAAGGTAAAATAGAAAGAAAGGCAACCAAGGACATAATTGTGTCAGAAAGCAGTAGAAGCCATGGATAAGAAGAAACCACACGGTTTGTGGGGGACACTAGAGGACAAAGCAAGGGCAGGTAGCTGCGGGGCAGCGGTGGGTGACCAGCAGAAGCAGAGACAACCATGGAAAGCAGCACAACTGTGGAAAGAAGAGCAATTGCTTTGAGGCTGGGGAACTGCGGAACGCCAGCGGTTTGGCGTGGGTGCAGGATGTCCGCACTGCTGCTGGCAGTATCGCCAGGAACGGGCTTTCTGGGGAGCAAAGTGACACAACTTAGTCAAATTAAAATGGACCCTATATATATTTCCAAAAATTTCTCACCCAAGTCCATAAGGAGATGCCTTTGAGGATGTTCATGATAGTGTTGTTTGCGCCGACAGGAAGTAGGAGGCAGTGCGGAAACCTGTGGATGCAGATTAGGCAACGTATGGTGAGTATCACGGAGAATGAAGCAACAGGGAGTACTATTTTTTAAAAATTAGAAATACAAGGATTTTTGAAAGTAAATGTTTTTGAAGAACACATAAAAACCGAAAGATCTAAATTAAACACAAATGAGAGTGGCTGCCTAAGGGGTGGAGGAAGAAAAGAATAGGATGAAAGAGCGAGGAAAAAAAGGAAATAAATAAGCAAACAAGATCAATAACGGGCCATGGACTGAGGAATGCAACTTACGCTCCCTTCTGCAATCAACTGAAGGAAGAAAAGAGGAAGAGGGAAAAAAATGAGGAACAGGAGTAAAGGATTTTCACTTTGCAAACAAGCAAACAAACATGGCTTTGGCCATACAACAAGCTATGCCACCAGGCTGTCGCTGAGCATCCTCGCCATACCATTGTTGGATTTCTCCTTCCTTGGAAGTTCTTTATCTCTTTCTTGTGAAGTGCCCATCATAACTTTCGTTGCAGTTACCAACATGCTGTCTTTTCTTGTTTAGGGTGGGAGCTCTGCAAGGGTGGAGCCCTTCAGGCTTTGCCTTTGTGCCCTCCCCAGTCCTTAGCCTGGTCTCTGCCACATGGTGGGCATATGAAAGATGCCCTGTGAGCAAAAGGGCATGGGCGTGTGCTCCAGTCTGGCTGGCAAGAGCACTGGGCTCCTCCAGGCTGTTCCCCCTCCTCATCCTCAGGTTAACCCAGACCGCATGACCTGGGGGGCCTTTGATCAGTTGTGCATCCTGTTAGGGTAAACTAAGGAAGCCCCAGGGGACCACCAGCAGTGTCTGTCATCAGTTTTCAAGCTCTTCATTGCATTTTCTAGAGTGGTCATGAACATACCACTGTTTTACCCCATTCTAAGACATGGAACTTTCAGCTACTACTATTCATTGTTTATGAACCCATTCAGGAAACATTTATGAAGTGTCTGCTTGTATCTGACTGAGGGCCTGGGACCGAGAAGACTAAAACATGACTCCTGCTATTGAAAGGCCTTAGTCTGATGGGAAACATAAGTGGAGGCACAAAATTAAAACACAATAGCAAACAAAAATGCCACAGTAGGAGTGTGAACCAATGGGAGAAGTAGAGCACAATGGAGTCAGACTCCCCCACTTCAAACCTGGGTTCTGATGTTTGTTAGGTTGTGGGATCTTTTTCTCTAAGTCTCAATTTTCTCATCTGTAAAATATTTATCTTATGAAACCGCTATAATGGATTACATGAGATAATGCATGAAAAGCACTTACTCAGTGCATGGCCTATAGAAATACTTTCAAATATTAACTGTCACCATTGTTCTCTCTGCTTGAGTTCTTCTCATTTGTAATAGGAGGGTGGTAATTGCACTCATAGGATTGCCATGAGAATGGAATTATGTAATGCATGGAAAGTGCTTGGCACTGTGCCCAACAGTAAGCACTTGGTAATTGGCAGCTGTGATTCTTATTTTGTACGAAGTAAAAAGTAAGGGAGCATAGAAGTGATTAGAGATGTCATGTACTAATGTCTACAACTACTTTGGAATGCATCAAAAGATAAGATAGATTGGGAGATGAAAAAAGGTTTGGAGAGATGGAACAGATAGAGCAAAACCCTAACTGCAGAATCTAGATGGCAAGTACATGAGAGTTCACTGCACCATTCTTTCAACTTTCTGTATGTTTGAAATCTTTCCTAATAAAATCTTGGGAGAAAATAGGAGCTGCTGAACGTTAGGATGGTCTTTGAACCAAGACTGGAGTGAGGAAATATCATGGAAGGGGCTGAAGAGCTGGAATGCTCCACCCTTGGTGGCCTTTCTCTGCCTTATAAGAAAACAGCAAGTGCCAAGTCTCAGAAACTTCCTCAGGGGATGGTGAGATGAAGGCACTTTAGTGTCAGAGGTTACAGTGGCTAGGAGTGCAGACATCCCAGATTCGAATCCCAGCTCTGCTCTTACCAGCTTTGAAACCTACAAGAAGTTGCTTGAGTCTTAGTGCTTCATTTTCCTGATCTGTAAAAATGGAGATAACATTACCTATCTTATAAGATTGCTTCCAATATTACATGAGTTAGTGTCACTGTCATCATCATTATCTTTATAAAAAAGCTTGTCCTCTCAGCACTGCTGTCTTCTCCATGGCTTCCAGTAATTCCTTGTTAAATGCGAGGCTTCCGGAGAGACTCGGTTGGAGGAAGGAGGGGAGGGCAGGAGGAAGGGTCATAGTGGGTGAGGTTGGGGCAGAGTTGAGTGAGTGTCTGGGGTCCAGGAAAGATGTATACTCAGGCACCAGTCAGATGAGTACAAGAGGCCCAAGCCGATTGCCTGCTAAGCGTCATGCACGTGGCTCCTTGTATTATGTTTAAAATGCGAGTGAAATCATAATCCTGTTGTAGTTCCTTCAGAGGCTCGTTCATCAACCTGGGCAGTGTGTGGGGCTGGCTGGGAGCCAGCAGCGTCCCCTGACCTGCACCTCCATATGACTCAGCACAGATCAGACACTTGGAAAGCTTCTGATTCCAAGTTTGAACCTGCCCCCAGCTGAGGCCTCCCTCCCCCTCTCTGCTTTCCCCCACCTTCACAACCCACTCCCCACTTGCAATTTGTCAGCTAGTAAATTCTGAGTTGAACTTGGAGCCAGAGTTTCATTTATTTTTGGCAAAGTATCAACTTCTTCCAAGAGAGGAAAATAAAAAAGAAGAGGAAAGAAAGAAAGAAAGAAAGAAAGAAAGAGAAAGAAAGAAAGAAAGAGAAAGAAAGAAAGAAAGAGAAAGAAAGAAAGAAAGAGGAGTAGGGCTGAGGGGAAAGTTTTAAAAAAGCCCAGCTAAACAAAAAGGCTCATGGAGACAGACCCACAACATTAAGTAGCTCCATGCAGAGAGAGCAGCTCTTTTTGATGCATTAAGTGTGAGTAAACTTGAAGCAGAGTTTGAAGTGATCTGAACATGCAGCTGGGGTTACCAAACAACCACAGCTTTGGATCTGGTTTGGAGAGGTCATGAGGTCACCAAGACACTGGTGATGTCAGAACTGGAAAGATGGTTTGTGGGTGACCATGGAACTCACACTTGCTTTCATTCTGTATTGTGTGGCCACCAGACATGTGGCATCCCCTATGCTTGTGGATAGCAGAAGACTTGCTGATCTAAGGCTGCCCTTGTGGATCCACCCACCCCTTGAAGAGCGAGCGACATTTCTAGCAACGTAAAGTGTCATGAGTTGCAGAAAAAGACATAAAAATAACTCAACTCCACTCATAATAGAAAAATGCAAACCAAATCATCAGACTAGAAAAAATGCAAGTCAGATAATAATCATCATCTTGGCAAAAAAATTTTTTTTTTTAAGTTTGATACTATTCACTACCAGAAATATTAGGAAAAAATGGCCACTCTCTTACATTATAGGTAGTAATGTAAATGACATTACATTTCTGGAAGGAAATTTGACAATCTCTCTCTCTACTCCTGCACCCCATTGATTCATTCATTCCCCCGTCCCCTTCTCCCAACCTTCCGTAGGCAATCAGTCCTCACAGGTTTAACCTGCATCATTTTGCATGTATTCTTGCAAAATGTGAGATATTGTTTTATGTGGATTTATTTTTAATATTAAAAAATGGCATTATGGGATACATACTACTTTTTTTTCTCTCCACACTATATTTGCTGTATTAGCAATATTATTAGGCATATATTTAAACCGTCATTTCAAACTGCAGCACAGAATCCCATGGTTTACCTTGGTGGATACACATCACTTGCCACCAACTTCTCCCCTCTACCCAAAACAAAAACAGTGTAGCGCAAGCAAAAGAACCAAATTCTCCTCCAAAAGCTCCAATGAACATTCTTATACATATCCCTTTGTGGAGATGTGTGAGCATTTCTTTGGTATGTCTATATACATGTCTATCTCTGTATACCTAAATCTATCTGTACCTATTTAGGGTGGAATTATTGGGTCATAGTATATGAGTGTATTTAATTTGATGAAATAAGACAGCAATCTGCCCGTCTGTCCTTAAATTAAAAATTACACAAACGCAATGACTTGGCACTGCTAATAATGTGCCCTATAGATATAATTCCATATATTTATCAAGACAGATGTGGAAGGATATTCCACATCGTTTGTATCAGCAAAACCCTGGGACTCACTGAGATGTCATGTGAGCAGAGTTTTACGTGTGTCCCTAAGATGGGTTACTCTGTCGAGAGGAGGGAGTGCAGCGGTGAGAGCACAGTCTCTGGGGAGTGAATGCATGAGTCAAGTCTTGCTTCCACCATGGGCTGTGTACCTTGCAGGGGCACTTAACTTCTCACCTCCATTTCCTCAATGATATCATGGGGATGGTGTCACATGTATGTATAGTCGTCTTAGTCAGCATCCTAGTAGGAAACAAGTTGCTCACTCAAATGGAGTAATTTAAGCAGAATTAAAACAAAGGACTATTTATAAAGGTGCAGACAGGGTCAGGAGACCATAGGGATAATGCAGTGCTCCTGGAGGGCCATTGCCACCCCTTGGCCTGGCACTAGTGAGAGAAGGGGGCAGTTTCTGAAATGCAGAAAGAGAGCTATGTGGGGAGGCTCATGTGGCAGGAGGCTGCGTGTAGCCTGAGGAGGGAGCAATACCAGCTGGGAGATCCTCACTCCCCGCCCTCCCTTCTGTCTCTTCCATGCCACCCAGAGGAAGACCCCAGCTGGAAGCCAGAGGCAACAGAGCTCCTGCTGCTCCTCCTGCAGGCCTGGGTGCAGAGTGGATTGGGGGTGGGGAATGCAGGTATCCAGCAAAATACCTTATGTGGCTTTGTGAGAGCTAACTGATCACACACACATGAAGAAGTGCTTAGATCAGTGAGTGTCTAATAAATGTGAGTGAGCTGTTATGATCAATATTTTATTAATATTAGTCTTAATTCCCCATTAAAACCACTGAGTTTTAATGTGCTGCAAGGGGGTTAGGTCTCCACGATACAGTATATACCAATGAAATAAGAAGATACAGGTGGCCCAGTGTGGGAGTATGAACACCCTTGCATAAAAGAGAGGAAAAAAACACGTTAATGGCAGTTGTCTTTGTGGAGAGACCCTGAAGAATGAGGTGGGGGTAGGGAGAGATTTTCTCTTTTCATTTTCTACCTGCTGCTCTAACGTTTGTACTTTTTAACCAGATGCATGCATTATTTTTTTGTTGAAAATGTCAACAAGTTTTATCTGGGTGGAGGGTTCCTGGGACATGGCTTTCTTCTTTATTATTCCATTAAACTTTTAAAGTGTTTGTTAATTTAAGAACAAAGTAAGTTATTGAGAAGCACAGTATATTTGAAGTATCAAAATTGGCCTAAGATAGTATTTTTGAGACTATGAAGGCCCCTGTTTTGCTCCCTCTTTATTACCGATATGTCACCTTGGCCTCACATACTCCCTTTCTTAGTTCTAGCCTGGATCGAATGACTTCCAAGAGTCTCAAGCAGGAAGAAGCACCCTTCATCCATGAAATAAGATCTTGCTGAATGGGAAGATATATATCAATGCAGACACAGATCAATATAGATATAGATATTAATATCAGTATCAATGTAGATGTAGAGAGACAGAGAGAAATATATCTAGATACAGATATAGAATTATTTCCTTGTGATTTTATGGATGTGTAATGTGGATTTTATGGATCTCTGAAAATATATGTACATATATTTTTCAACATGACACAAGTATATTGTAAAAAAGTGAAAACACTGAGCTCTAATGTCACACTGCCTAGATTATAATTCTGGCTCCACACTCACCAGCTAATAAGTGTGAGGAAATTAGTTGACTCCTCTAAACCTTCCAGAATGGCAATTGCTACCTATTTCATAGCAGCTTTGGAGGATTAAATAAAACTGGCATGCCTGAAATTATACTAATCACTCAATATATGGTAGCAGTTATTAATTGCTAAATGTAACAGTCCATACCAGTTCTGCCCACTGAAAAATTTTGTTTTATTCTAACCCTGTCTCTCTAACTCATCCACTAGGCATTTCCCCTGTCTGGTTGGGTGGAGTGGGTGGAAGTGGGTATCTTTAGACATGCAGAGCTGTAGAATATGGAGCTCCCTGAGCTCAACTATCCTTCTAACTTTAGCCTTTTCATTTAGGCCAACGGGAACACAGTGTCCCTGGAAATTCAGTGGCCTGTGTAGGCTTACTTGGCTGGGACCATACAACCGTGTTTCTGACTTCTGGGGAGGTGCCCTTAAAGTATTTAGAACCCATCCATGCATGGCCATCAATGGTCATTTGTGAAGGAGGCTGAGAGTGGTACCCAAAAGGAATCCTCTGGGTGGAAGAGCTGTAAAAGGCCATCTGACCCACTGCCCTGCCTCGTGCTTCCTCTCCTGTGACGATGCTCTCTTAGGCCCCATGGTCAGAAGCAGGAGCACCTTCCAGCATGCAGGATAGAGCCACCCTGTGCAGGCCCTGAATGTTGCGTAGCTGTCACCTTACTTACTCCTTGCAAAGAAGCAAATGCTCCTTCTTGTTGTAGAATCTTGGCTCTTTGACTCAAATGCTGTGTGCATTCTTTGAAACTGAAGCCACTACCCCTTGTCACCCTCTTCCACTCCTGCTATCAGAAAGATTGGGCAGTCTTAGTGTCCTCTGTGCTGAGCACCAAGCCCCAACACCCAGCGGGGAGTCCCGCTGTGGTGTGACCCCCAGTAGAAAGGAGATGTCATCTGAACCAGTGTCATCATTGTAATTATTACAGAGACTTTGGAGGACCAAAGGTCCTGGGCTTTGGTTCAAGCTGAGTGATTTCAAAGAAGAAAATAAAGTCCCTACCCTCAAAAGCCTGCCATGTTTTTGATTTAGTTTCAAGGAATTTCCAATGATCAGAGCTGTCTGAAGTGAAGGGTAAGTTTCCCATTCTTGAGAGTGTTTAATCAGAGACTGGCAGACCACGTGACGTAAGTATTGTACAGGAGTTAGATGGGCTCAAAGGCCCTTATTAGATGGCAAGGCCTATCTTTCTCCTTCCCTACCAAAGAGGTGAATAAATGAAGGGAACCCTCCACAGAGTAAGGGGGAATGTCATGAGATTTCCCATACTAAAAATTATTTATGTGAAGGGAAACCAATGTGGTGTACATGACAACACCTTAGATGTGGAGTTAGGACACTGGCCAGGCCGTATCGACCAGCTGAATGGCCTTCTCCCTAGTTGCTTCTGCCTCCTAAGTCCCTGTTCTACCACCTAGCATGTGAGAAGGTGGGGTCAGATCATCTTGAAGTTTCCTTATGTTGGGAACTTTGGTTGGGAGCTCATAGTCAGCCAGAAAATAATGTTTGAACATCTGTATGCAGATGAACATATGGCAGATCCACAAGAAAGAAAAACCCACAGAACTTTCCAGGGCTATGTCATTGTTTACTTAAGTTCCTGGCTGAGAAAAGGGCGTGTTGGGGACAGAATTAGGAGGAGGGGTTTTGAGACCTTCTCCATCAATAGTACTCAGCTTGGTTGTGGAGGCCTGGAACTTTCTTACTAAGTGTTGCTCAGATATTTACCACTTGGGCTTCAGTCCAGAGTAAAGAGAGAGGCCATTCCCAGGAGCCCTGGCTTCTGCAGCCTGGGGAGATGCCTCCACTTCCACCCTTGCTGGGGCACCATGGACTGGGTGCCTTAAACAACAGAAATTTGTTGTCTCACAGTTCCAGAGGCTAGAAGTCCCAGATCAAGGTGTCATGAGGACTGGTTCCTTCCAAGGGCTGTGGGGGGAGGATCTATTCCAAGTCTCTCTTCTTGGCATATAGGTGATTGTCTTCTTTATATTTTTCTTCATGTTGTCTTCCCTCATGCATGGCTGGTGTCCAAATCCTCTTTTTCTGAGGACACCAGTCACATTGGGAGAGGCCTCACCCTAATGACTTCATTTTAACTTGATTATCTCTGTAAAGACCCTATTTATTCTGAAGTACTGGGGGTCAGAATGTCAACATATGAATTTTAGGGGTCACACTTCGACCCGTAACACCGCCCAAATTGCCACACCCACCCCCAGGGTCATGCCACAACTGGCAGGATGGGTCATTGGTAGTGAGTCCTGGAAACAGCCGTGTATTCCTGTAGGTCCATCCACCCCAGCTGGCTCCCATCCCCCCGCCCCCGATCTTTAAAGTGATATTTGTTTCTTATATTCATGTTCCCTTGGATTTGGTGGATAGAGTGTATATATGTATCACGGGGGGTGAGAGAGAGAGAGAGAGAGAGAGAGAGAGAGAGAGAGAAATGTTTGAACACAGTTCCTCCTCTCAGAACTTCTTCACAGCATTTTCCTGTGGGCTGTATGTGTGTCCAGTTTCTAAACAAATAACTAGCCTTGAGTTCTTGTCTCAGGGTTTCCCCGAGGGCAATCTTGATATATAAATAGGAAAGCTATGGTTTCCCAGAGTGAAGCAGTAGCCTCACATGCACACCAACAGGAAAACAGCTCAGTATAAATCAAGTCTCATCTCAGCAATTACCCCACCAGGCATTTATGCTGGGCTGGGTCCCAACACTCTGCCATGCTAGCTGCCATCTCCATTCCGGCTCAAATCACCCACTCTGCAGTTGAGTTCATCCTAGAACCCTGCAGAGAGTGGGGGGAGGGTGGGTCTTGAGGAAACATCTGCTGCTGTGTGCTCTGAGTCCCCATAGGCTGCAGCCACTGGGCTTGGTCATGCTCAGAATGGAGAAAGTGTCTAATGGAGGCCCAGCAGGGCAGACCAGCACCAGGGAACCCCTTCCAAGCCCATGCTTCCAAGTTTAGTTTTGACTTTCTTTGGGGGTTAATCAGCAAGGTTAATCCATGATCTTGTTTACTTTGTGACTGGCCAAATGTTTAAGCTGACTGGAAATAAATATCTCAAGCCTACAACATACTCTGAAACAGTTCCTCCAACTTCAAGTAGTGGAGCTTTTTATAAAGCACACATGAGGGAAGCAGAGACAAGCCATCTTGAAGAGGCGAGAACTCATACCGGGAAGGCTAAGATCCTGATCGGAGTGCTCGGTGGCTCCACCGCCCGACAGGACTCAAGTCTCTGAGGCTGCTGCTTGCGCATTCCAAAGGCAGTCGTGAGCAACAAACCAGTCCTCTGTGTCAACTCCTTGGATTTGGCAGCTGTGAAAACACCAAAGCTTCCCCAGTTTCCAGGGTTGGAGAAAGAGTTATTGCCGTATCGTAGCATAAGTCTAACCAGGGAATGCTGGCACGTAACAACGTGAGTTGTACCTATCACCTGGAAATAAGCAAACAAGATAAATAAATATGAGGGGGCCGAATTGAGGGAAGTGGGGGGTCAAAATCCCAGGACCCTCCATCCTCTGAACATCCCCGAGAGTGTGATCGGAATGGACCTCATTGCCTACCACTTTCAAAGAGTTAGAAGTTATAATAAGTGACGTTTATCTGGCATATATTATGTGCCACAGGCGTTGTGCTAAGTGCTTGTACATTTTCTAATTGAATTCTTACAAAACGCTTCAAGGTAGGAACAATTTCAAAGAGTGGTGAGGATCAAATGAACTAATGCATATAAATGTTCTTAGAAATGATGAAGGGTTATAAAGATGGAAAGATGTGATCCATGCTATTATTTTATTAAATGACCCCTGAAATTCTTTTAAGCCTACGACTTACACGGTGAAATAATAGATGTCTAAAAGATATGTGATCAAGCCCTATCATATACTACAAAATATCACCCAGAGAAGTGACATCAGCCTTTTTAGAGAGGGATAGAAATGTTGTGCAACCTGTTTAGGGAACCACAATAATGCAGAACCTTCCTTCAATAACCATAAGATTGCTCAGGGCAAATAGGCTGGCGACCAACCAGGACATGCATGTAAACTCCTAGCTGTGATGGTAGAGCCAGGTTCTTCACTGCCTTTTGCATCTTGGTTAGTGGCTCTGATCAGGGATGTAGAATTTCCAAGGTTTGATCTTTGCTGGCCTCAGTTTTCACAACAGTTGAATGGGGATAATATTTCACATGTTTGTACTAATGCATCAGGAAATGAGCTGATGTATTCCAAAACAACTATCAAAGTGCTGACATACAGGAAGTAATAAAAAATAATAATTAAACACCCACTGCTTCAGTCTGGTTGGGAAATGAAGACTCAGAGCTGATGGGGCTTACGTAGAGTGACACATTCTATAAAATGAGTGGTGTTTGAAAAGAAGTAAGTCTAGAGGCATCGGAGCTGGTGGTGTATAAATGTCCTTCTGGTGAGATCCTGTGTGTTCTTAGACAATGCCACCCACCTTGACATTGAATCACTTACTCCTTGTGGGCAGTTGGTTGTTGGGGGATGTGGAGGCATCTGAAGGAGTTTGTGTGGGGCCACTGTAGAAGTTTGTTTTAAATATCATTAAGACATATTAAGCCAGAGGGGCCAGCACTAAAGCTGAAGGGTGTTAGATCTGCTATCAAGGTGAATACCCCAAGTAAACAGCTTGGGGGATGTATAGCTGCACCGTCAAAAGAAGGACTTCCAGATCAGACAGACCTCTGCGTTTGTGGGCAAATTTCTGAACTTCTCTGAGCTTCCGCTTCAAGCATTAGATATGATAATTAATGTAAAATTCTTGACTAGTACGTAATAGATATTCCATATTATATCCATATTACTGTTTTCCAGATTATTTCAATTATATTCCATATTATTATTTTCAAACTGCTTTTATATACATCATCCTAGATTATCTCATTTGATAGTGAGGTACACAGAGTAGGAACTAGAAACAGAGATTCTCAATGGATGCATTACTTAAGCTGATGTATTCTCAGCCCTAATCCTTCCAGCTCTGTGTTCTAGTTCTGACTCTGACACCACCCCAATCAATCGGTTGTCAGTCTGCTCTTTGTTCTCTGTTGGAATTGAACTAAATCATCTTTGGGTGGTGTGGTTTAAAGATGACTGCATGATCACATGTGTTCCAGAAGTGGGAAATTAACTCTGTCTGTATCTGGCAGTTGTGGGTGTGAGGGCGCAGGCTGGGTCGCGTGGCTGCCATTGAATCACAGGTTCTACGCAAAGATGAGCTGATGAGTTCTGAAAAGCTGATCCTCTCTAGCACTAAATCCTCAGGGGTGTGGAGGCAGAGCCCCAGATGAAGGAATTCTTGGCTCTTTTTCACGGGCTCACTGCCCTGCACGAGGTCTGTGGGAGGGCAGGGCTGGCAGGAACAAGATGAAGGGAATAAATGGAGAGGTGGAGCCTGATAGATTTGGTAACTGCTGGCGCCTGAATTCCTCTCGTTGGCTGCAGCTCATTACATCTAAGACCTCAGATTGGACACTCACCAGCTGATTGTGGCCTGAGACCTCTGGAAGTCTCCTTAGACATCAGTTGTCCCCATTTAAACTGAGTGGGGGGGCGAGGTGGTCGCAAGTCTGATCCACAAGACCACTGTACGCTGAGGGTTTCCAGCTCCAGCCCAAAAGCCAGTCTTAGCAATTTAACGGGGGATCAGAGCAAGTGGGCCGTTTACATACCAAAGCAAGGACAACCTTGCCTGCTGACTTGCTCAAGCCTTCCCATTACTCCTATTATCAGAAAGTATTGCTCGTCGTCTTCTCCGTGTGCTCAGCGTGAAAACTGAGAAGGTTTAGAGATGGCAGACCACAACAAGCCAGGGTAGGAAAGTCAGCGTGGTTGTCTCCTGAACACCCAGCTCCTTCCCTCCTCGAGCAGGTGGCAGCAGAGAGTTGATGCTGCCACCCTCCCCTTCTGCACACGCACACCCAATGCATTTTTTCATTCTGTGCACTAGACTTCTTTACTCCGCTGTGTGTCTGCTGTTTGTTTAAGACAGGGTGTTGCGCCTCCAATAACATTCTTCTAACAGCAACTGGTCCTGCAGAGTTGCTCCCCTGGTAAACAGCCTATTTGGCTTATTGGGTGCTGGTTATCACTCAAAAAATATTCTTTTTGCGGGGTGGGAGAGCACAGAGTGACAAAGTCCAATTTTGGGGCCTCCGAAAAGCCTTTATTCTTCTCTACAAAGTGGTCTGTGATTTTCTCCCAGAAATCTCAAACTTTAGAAATTCTTTCCTTAAGCTAAAGGCTTTGTTCCCTGGCAACGTGCTGGAGAAGCTCTGCAGGAAAGGATGTACGTTAGTGCTTATCTCTCAGGTACACTTTAATGGGGACGAGTGTGAGCTTTTACAGAATATTAATTTTGCCTTGGGAAGGGATGAAGATCGCTTGGCTGGGTTGGCAGGGAGCGGCCTGGGAGGAGGAAGGAGAGGGCTAGGAAGTGGGGCTCCCTTTAAGAGAACAAGAGAATAGAAAATAACTGTGCAATGATGCTGAAGAAAAGATTTAGTTTTTTTCATAATTTTGAGGAAGATCTGTCTTTATGGTGAGGATGTGGGTACACTGAGACACAGTTGTTCTCTTTAGCAATCCATTGTTAAAGAGTAAAAGCATAGTTCTTAGGCATTGTAAAATGAGCACATGTCAAAGATTTTATGTCACTCAATAACTAATGAGGGAACCAGTAAGATGTTACAACCGGTTTGAAGAGCCACACGTATACAGGATCTGCGTGTGCCAAAATCAGATCCCATTTTTATGAGGTATCTAAAGTAGTCAAATTCATAAAATCAAACAGTGGAATGGTGATTGTCAAGGGCTGGGGAGGAGGGAAACCCAGAGTTACAAACCAATGGGCATAAAATTTCAGTTAAGAAAGGTAAGTAAATTCTAGAGATCTGCTAGGCAACACTATACCTGTAGTCAACAATACTGTATCGTACACTTAGAAATTTGTTTAGCAGATAGATCCCATGTTAAGTGTTCTTACCACAATAAAATAAAATTAAATGGAAAAAAAAAAAAAAAAAAGACTCACCACTGCCTCCAGGAAGTTTTCCTGGGAATCTCCAGCTTGGGCTCTGTTTCAACTCTCTCCAACCCACTCTGGTATCTATAGCAACCTCTGTCTGTCTCTATCATTTCCTTTATTATATTTTAGCTAACTATTTCATTCAGGTGTCTGCATTCATCACAAGTATGTAAGCTAAAGACTGTGTCTTATGTGTTATTTTATACCTGGGATTCAACACATTCTACATAAATGTTTGTCAAATTGCCAGTGGCTCTTTGTGCTGATTATGACGATAGCGAAGATGACTATAGTGAACATAAAATGTAACTTGTAGCTATGTGTTTTGATAAAAATAAAAAAATAATAGCATATTTTGCCTTTGGGATTTTTAAAATCATGTGACTATGAAAAAAACCATATAAAATATGTATAATAATAGCAAGTATAGATATGTATGTATACATGCATAAAAGACAAGAATGATAGATTTAAAAAAAAGAAAATGTCAAAAATCGATAAGTAGTGACATTTCCTGAACTTCTTCCCAAACTTGAGTGAAGCACCCTTCAAACAATAGCCTTCAGTGCCATCTTTATAGATTGTGGGGGTCCATATTATCTCCACCATTACAACATTGAGTTTTCGAAAGCAGTAATAAAAACTTGATTTTGTTGTCATTAATTGTAGGAAATTGCTACAAAGAGGACTTACCAGTGTCGTCCCACAAGCCACCATGCTAGTTTTCTGGAAAGGGGGGATGGTGACAGATGCAGAGAACAATAATGGCTCCAAGGCTTTCTTCCTCTGCATTCATGTCCTGTGTAATCTAAGGGGGGCCACATCTCAGTTTCCTGTTCCCCCAAATACGGATGATACCAATTTTGACTTATTTTTCCAAAGGCCTTTAGAAGAAAACCTGAAGATTGCTTGTCAAGAGAATTTAAATGACCACCAAGCCCAGCACCCCAGCACACAGAAGTTGCTTAATTAAGGCTCTGGCTAATGTATCAGAAATCCAACTAAAGAAGAGGGAGAGCTTCAGTGGCCCTGCCAACCTGACTGGTAGAAGCCTCCTCATCTTGCAAATACCCTTGTCATTTCTCCTGGCAGGCTTCCCCATGTTGTTTGTTTGCAGTGACATGACCCGCTGGCGCCTGGAGACAGGGCAGGGCGGGGAAGGGTTTGGAATCCACACAACTGGTTGCCCTCCCCACCCCACCCCCTCCAGAGCTTGTCCTGCAGCTCCATCTCTGGGGTCCTGGGATCAGATTGCTGCTTCCAGGTGCCAGAAAGACACTTTTCTGTTTGCTCTCCCACCCAGACTGCCCTCCGTTTGTCCTTCTCCCAGGTGGGGGCGGCAAGTGACCCTTCCTTTCTTCCCTCTACCCCCTCAAACCACAGGAACATTCTGGCTTCTTTCCATCCCTTGAGGTTTGTGTTGTAGATTTGAGTCTGTTGGTGTTCACTGTAAATAGCCCAGAAGTTAGGGGAGGGGTGCAGTCTTTAAAGGCGAGCTGCTCTCGGGCCATGAGGAAATGCATGGAGCTGGCTGCACTGCTGGTGGTGACTGTCTTTCGATACTAGCCCATGAAGCTTGTGGTCTCCCATGTTTCCATCCTGGTCCAAGTGGCCATGTCGCTGGCTTATTTTCCATTTCCCTCAGGTGTAAGGCATGACCTCTTTGAGTATCTGTCCTGCCCAAAACAGCTGACAAAGATTCCCTATCTTGCTGTTTACCTTTCTGGCCTAGGACTATTTCCTGGGATATTTTATTTTCGAAGAGGACATCTATTGCTCTTGAAGATGGCAGAACTTCTACATGACTGAGGAACTTTTGAGTTTCAGCTTAAACTGGTTTAAGCAAAAACAGAAAGGCAATGCTTCACATAGCTGAGAAGTCCAGGGGTGTAGATGACTGTAGGGGTTCAAATATAGCACCCAAGACCAAGGCCATCTGCTACTCAGGTCGCCAGATTTGGCAAATCAAAACACAGGACATCCAACTGAATTAGAATTTCAGATAAAGGATGAACTTTTTTCTTTTTTTTTTTTTTAGTATAAGTATGTTGCATACTGCTTCCTCCATTTTATCTGGCCAATTCTACCTGCAACCATAGGTCAGCTATTTCCTCTTTCTTGTGTTGGGGTTACTCTCAGGCAGGCTCTGGACATACAGTGACAGAATCACTGTCGGCAGCCCTAGAATCACATTTCAGGGATTAAGAACCATGGAAGAAGAGCCCTGTTTTCTAAGAGTTCTAGCAAAAGCCTAGGGTTACATCTCATTGATCCAACTGGGATCTTATGGCCACCAGGAAGTAAACGCTCTGTTCAAGTGGGTAAAACACTGGGTATGTCTGGACCATATGTCACCCCTGCAACTAGGGTATAGATTTAACTCCATCTGAACCACTTGAATTGAGAGTGGGGAGGAGTGTTCCCCAAAGGAAATCAGAGTGCTATTACCAGGAGAAGACAGATGGATGCTGGCCAGACATCAACTCCATGGTCCAGTAGTTGGCATCCTCTAGGCATCCTCTAGGGCCAGGCTCCCTGGAGCTCCTCACATCATACCTTGGCTGCTTAGAGGCTGATGTAGTTCACAAAGGAGTATCCTATGGTTTTGCTCCTAGAGGGTGACTTTGGAGAATGGATGGCAATTTAGGTATCCCCTGAATCAACAGCCAAGATCATAAAAAATGTTTGTCTAGTACGTGTTCTGTATGGCCCATGGTACTCAGAATGAGTATCACACAAAGGCAGAAGAGAACACACAGCTGATCTCCATGAACGCACATGCTAGTGAGAGACATCACATTGCACCTTGCTATAGAGCCTCGTGATGTTTTCTTTGTTTTTATCTATAAGTAACCATGACTATACAAATATGGATAAATCAATCCCAGGTAAGTCTTGCTAGAGGAGATGCATTTGAGCTGGACCTTCATATTTGCTTCTTTGGGGTGTTTTTATTTTTCTTCTTCTTTTTTTTTTTTAAACACAGATTCCCCTGTATTATAGTAAGGATCCTCTAATGAAATGAACTGGAATACGTGGTTCCAGAAAAAATTATCTATAAAAATAAATAATAAGTTTGACCCATCGAAGAGGCAAGTTATGTTCTTGAATCAAGGATCGGAAATTAAATTAAACTAGACAGGGAAAAAACAACTAGACAAGGGAAAAAAAAAACAACACAAAGGGGTAGTAGATCTAATTGGTGTTGTATTATATTCCTGTTCCCAGAAGAATCTTACCCACCCTCCTGTTGGAAAATTGGGTTATATTATCTTCTAGGGAGGAGATGGACAAAATGCAATTTTATGGTTCAGCCATCATTAAGTTGGTTTTGCGGACAGGCTCAAGCTCCCCCCAATTCCCACAGTGCCGCCAGCCCTGTCCCCCGTGGCGTGTGTGTCTTTATTTGCGTTTGTGCCCTTCTGCCTCATGCAAGCATCATTCCTCTGACCCCAGGACCTCCTCCTCCAGAGCAAGTTTGGTCTCTATGTCTCTCAGAAACCAGGAGCCAAAACCAATAGCTCAGCCTAAAATTTGCCATTGTTTTATTCTCATCCTCTTCATCTCTTTTGAAAGGCATTATTTTCTTGACATTTTAAAAAAGAGTTCTCTTAGAGGAACATTAAGGGTTTATTGTTAAGCTAGTCTGAAAGGCTTCATACTGTACGATTCCAACCATATGACATTCTACAAAAGGCAAAACTACAGAGACATTAAAAAGATCATGGTTGCCTGGGCTGGCAGGAGGGAGGGATGAATCGTCAGAGGATTTTTAGGGCAGGGAAACTATTTTATATGCTATTGTAATGGTGGATGCATGACATTGTACATTTGGTAAAACCCATAGAGCTGTACAATACAAAGAATGAACCCTAATGTAAACTATGGACATTAGCAAATAATAATGTATCAGCATTGGTACCTCGATTGTAACAAGTGTATCGCACTACTGCAAAGATGTCAAAAATAGGGGAAATTGTGTATGTGTGTGGGAGGGAGGGAGTATATGAGAACTTTCTGCACTCCGTTCAATTTTTTGGTAAATTTATAACTACTCTAAAAAAATGTTTAATAATTAAAAAAGTTATTTTATGCCTGGTACATTCTTAACTATTTCCCCTATTTCTGACACTCCCTTAAGGAAAGTTTGAGTTGAAAGTGGCTTGAATTTGCTAAGAGAAAAATTTAGAACTTCAAATACCAAATTTAGAACTCCAAATACATCCTCGGCATTTTAAAATATTTCATTAAAACAAAACACAAATGTATTGTTTCTGTGCTAATCAGAAATAAACAGCACATGTTCATTCAAACCATGGAGTTAAATCTTGGGCAAACTTCAAGTGAACAAGATGTTCTTGTTCCCTTCCATTCTGTTTTTTCATATCATAATGTCTCGGTCGTTCTCTTCCCTGTGCCTTGTCGCTGACATAAACTGGGTCCATAAGAAATTTATGCAACATGCTGGTGAGCAGGAATCTTGCATATAACTTTAAAAGAGTGCCCTTCTCTTGGCCCGATTGAGCTTCATCCCATCCCCCACCGGACCCCTCTTGACCAGTCTTAGATTGCCTGCAGTAGCCACTTGGGAATCCACTAAGTTTAGCACAGGAGTGTGGTTCATTATCTTAAAAACCTTGGTCACGGATATCTGGGAGAATCCATGAAAACTCTCCAGATATTTATTTAATGAGAGCGGCAAACCCAAACAGAGAGCTATGTGGTTACAAAAAAGATTTTAAACAAAGTCCTTGAGCGGTGTTTGACCCTTGTCTTCCATAAACAGCCACCCCCATAGCCCCCATGATCCTGCTGGTTACTCCCCAGGGGCCAGTCTTATCTGTCTTAGAGGCTGAAACCACAGAGTACTGAACTTCCTCCAGGCAGAGAACACAGCCACGCACCTCGGGGAACGGAGGGTCACAGGCAGAGCTCATAGCAGGACTGTTTTAAGAGTCCAAATATCTCCCCATATTCAGCTTCGAGGGTAGGCTTCCGGTTAGAGAAGCAGAGAAGGTGTCAGGCATTTTCCATAAGCGGCCAGTTTTACCCTTGGAGAAGGGTAATGGGGTCCCTCAGTTCATGGATGGGGAGGATGCTGGGCAGGGAGAGAAGGCAGCATGTCCGAGGTGAAGTGGCAAGATCACTCCTCTAGAGCTGGCGCTATCCAATGGGGATATGAAGCAAGACACAACTTGGAGTCACATATGTGATTTTTAATTTTCTAGTAGCCACATTAAAAAAAATGTAAAATAAAGAATCAAGTGGAATTAATTTTAATAGTATATTTTATTTAGCTCAATATATCCAAACTATTATCATTTCAGCACATAGTTAATATAAAACTTGTGAAGGTGTCCCCCCCCCGCCTTTTTGTTGTTGTTATACAAAATCTTCCAAATCTGGTATGTGTTTTATGCTCACAGCCCATCTCAATTCCGAGTACTCACATATCGAGTCACGTGTGGCTCATAGCCTCGTATCAGGCAGTGCTTTCTAGATCTTCTGCTTTTATCTGTGCATCCAGCTGCACCACTCAAGGTCTGTTTTGCCCTAGCCTTTCACTGAATTGTTTTAATGTGATGCCCTTGACTTTCAGTAAAGAACAGACCATATGAAATGTCACAGCCTCTGCTGTGGGCAAGTTAGTGACTATTACTGAATCATTCTCCACTCCCTTGTTTAAACAGCCTCACACTATTTTAAACAAAATATTTTTTTGTTATCCTTTCAAAATGGTATCCATCCTTCTTTATCATAATAAGTATTTTGTAGCTGATTCTGTGCTTTGTTTTGCATTGGCTACCAGGAGGCTCAGGGCCAAATCGGACTCAATTATAACTATGGATGGACTCATGATTTAATGGGAGACTATAATGACATGTTTTGTGAAATGTTCTGGACTTTGTAAATATGCATCATGTGTTCACAGTAAAGTTTTCTTTCTGGTTATGGACTGTAACTATTTCTCTTCCAGGGAAAAAGGTACCATATATAATTTAATATGTGAATAGCTTGGAAAATCTGCTTTGAAGTTACGAGACACAGCGTGGATAATTTTTAAAACTTTAATTGACTTTTGAGGCTTTCAGTAGGTCTTTCTTGCTTGAAAATTCTTAAACTGTGCTTCCAAAATTAAGTTAACCACAGAATACTAAGAGTGCTATTATCTCTTTCCTTTGGGTGATATAAAGAAGTAAAGAAAGGAAAGAATAATATTTTTTCAGATGGTGGCAAGAAGAAGAGCTTTACTCCCTCTGTAGAAATGATAGATAGATGTAGATCTTTTTGTACGTCCCCCACCTCCTGTTGTATTTACACAGAGATCTGGTGCTCCACAGTCTACTTCGTGGGGCAGTACCAGAGAGGTTGCCACAGCTGCCGCTGTTGTGTTTCCGGCAATCTGAAAGGCATTTCCATGTAATTGCAGAAGACGAGAAGTGTCTGAAAGGGATCTTTTGAGTCTTTGGGATCATCCAGTGTAATTCTTTCATTTTACAGATGAGGAAACCACAGCTATATCCACCCACAGGGACAATAACTTTTGCAACGGAGTCACCTATCTGAGTTGCAAAACGGGAGTGTATTGACGGAATGTCAAGTGGAATGGAAGGCCATTCGTCCATCTCAGAGAAATGGGAACTCATGGGATGTGTTCCTTTATTCAGACTGCAAACTGCGTTCTTTTGAGCTTGCTTGCTTTATAATTTTTTATTGGTGTCACTCTTGCAACTCAAGTCCAAGCCCTCAAGACTTAAAGAACCTTTGTTTCTGCCTAAAATGTATTATGTTGTTGCTTTATCTTAGGTGATTTGGGCCACCATCTGGGACTGAAGTGCTATTATATATGAAGGGGTGGAGAGAGAGAGAAGGAGAGAGGATGAAGAAGAGGAGGAGGGAGAGGGGGGAGAGAGAGAGAAAAGGGGGGAGAGAGATGTTAAATGCTAAGATAAGTGACAAAAATAATAACATACCTATTCTTTTCAATTCCTCAAGCATATACTGAGCACTAGCCAGGGCCATGCAGGTGGACACATAAATAGATATGACAAGCTTGTGTTCCTTGCTTTTGTGTCACAAAATTAAAATGTATAAAATGGAACTCTTCTACCTCCCTTTTTCTACTTTACCACCAGATCTTTTTCTCTCTTCTGCCTCCTCCCTCTTAGTAAGATATGCCGTCTATGGCCAGGCACGTGAGCTACAGGCCAGGGAGTCATTCTTGATTCCGACCTCTCCCTTACCACAATTCCAGACTGCTGCCCAGTCATCCTTCCTGAGTTTGCATCTCCAAAGCACTTCTCTCCATTTTTCTTCCTCTGTTCTGCCATCATGCTGGGTTCATGCCATTGCCTAGGATGGCCTGGCTCCACTCTCCCCCCTCCATAATCCATTTCTCACAAAGCAGTCAGCATGATCACATTATGTTACCTCCCTGTCCAAAACCCTGCCAATGCAATTCAAATGAGATGCAAATGCCTTAAGAGGGCTTGTGAGGTTTAGCCCTTCCCAATTCTGCAGCGTCATCTCAATCTACTCTCCTCTTGGCCAGCAAAGTTGTAGCTGCACTGAGTACCTTCCATCCTGTCCGTTGCATTATGCATAATTAACTTTACCACGCTTCCCTATAAACAACGCGATCTTCACTGACTGCAGTTTAGTTTCCATCTACACTCTAAGGAAAGTCAGGTTATATTCAAATTGCCCTAATAAAGAATCCACACTTCAGAAATGGCCTTGGCAAGTGTTTTAAATATTAATTCCTAAGTCTGCTTTGGAAGGTATATTAATTAGCATAAGTGATATTACAAACAACTTTTCATTGATGAAATGAAAGATATATGACTAGTTGGAAGATTGTATGGCATCCCTGTCTTTATATAAATAAAGTATACGAACCTGGATGGCCCAGCAATCCAGAACTTTCTGCTGCCATGGAGCAGCACCCTTCTCTGATTCTAGCTTTCAGATAGTCTCAGTTTTTGAGCTCTTGTAGTACCACCTTTTCCTATTTTACCTCCAACCCTGGGAGAGGTAATGGGCTTCCAATGATGCTAATCTCTGGTCTCATTGCTCTCTATTCTTTCTGTGTACAACCAATCCCTTCTATTAATCCCCTCTGTTTATAAGACCTGGATGGTTTCTGTTTGCTGTTATACTATACCCTGTTATAGTAGATCATGCCATCCTGCTTTGTCTCCATAGCTCCTTTCACAAGCTATAATTATTCACTTTTTTATTTCTTTACTAGCTAGAATCTTGTCTAGTTCCCACATCAGATGGCAATCTCCTTGAGAAGAGAATCTAGTTATTTTTGGTCATCCATTGCATCCTTAATGTCTTCAGAGTCCTAAGTGTTCAATAACAATGCATTAAAAGAATAAATAAATCTAGTGCTTGAATATTTTAATCTTAGATCCATGAACCACTCAGGGGTCCCATGTATGAACTCGAAGAAAGAAATAAACCTTTCAAAATGGAATATGAATATGTGTATGCATTTTTGTTGCATGTTTTCCTGCTCATTGACAAGAGTCCATAACTTTCATTAGAGTCTCAGCACATCAAAATCCTTGAAAGTTAAGAGATATACATCTAGTGGGAGAGATATCCACATGCACAATTGTTACTAGAATGTTATAATAATGTGAATAAAAAAGAATGTAAATAAAAGTACTTGGGAGCACAGATGAAGAAATAAATCCCTCATTCCAGTTGTTCAAGTCAAAAACTCTTGGAAGTCATTGCTGACATCTCTTATTCTTCACATCAGCAATTATAATAGTTGACTCCACCTTCAAAACAATTCCAGAATTTAACCTCTACTGTCCCCATCTTGGTTCAAGCCACCATAATCTCTTACTCTCCAAGTGTGGCTTACTGATGAAAAAGGTTCTCATTTTGCTGCTTCAGCTCTTCCCCCTATAGTTATAATCTATTCTCAACACAGCAAGCAGCTCAAAGTCTGACATGAGCCAGGTCTCGCTTCCCATTTGCTCAAATCTCTCCAATGGCTCCCATCCCGTGCAGAGTTAAAGCCAAAGGCCACGCAAAGCCCTCTGTGATCCAGCTTTGCCTTGCTTCCCGCCTCTCTCACTGGCCCAGCCACACCTTCCTGCCTCCGGGCTTTTGCTCAGGCTGTTCACTGTGCTGGAAAGTCCTTCTCCCACACGGCTTCCTCTTTGTGACTTCATCTCTTTCTGGTCTCTAACCATGAGACAAAGATTGCCCCAGCTCCCCCTCTCTCTAACCTACACATCCTGCTTTGTTTTTATCCATAGTGTGAGTCACCATCTGACATACTGTAGATTTCTTTATTTATGTCTTTTTTGTCTGTCTTTCCCACTAGTACATGAGTGTTAGCAGGACAGGGACTTTGTTTAGTTCGAGCCTGGAACAGTGCCTGGCATGTGGCAGGTTCTCAGTATGTATTCATTGAGTGACTGTGATGATGGTGACACCCTCAGAACACTGAAAAATGAGTGGAATTTGGATAAGCAAAGAAAGATGTGTGACAGTGAGAAGAAAGGCGAGTGACATGCACCCATGAAGGCCAGGCTGGGATGGAGTCTCTGCCTCCTGAGCATGTTTCAGTTTCAGAATTTTATATTCAGCCATCACCCATTTCCTCTCCCCAAAGGTCCGTCCTGCATCAGTCCATAGCTAGACAGAGAGTCCATCTCACACACAGAATTGCCTCCTCCACTGTCTCTCTTTGCTTAGTCCATGGGTGTAAATGGAAGAGTTCAACCACTGGGTTAAAAGAATTTAGACTAGAGGGTTGAATTAGCTATTGCTGTTCCAGGGTGAGTTCTTGGCATACTTGATTAATAATGCAACAGATGATTGGGTTGGGTGGCAAGAATTAATGGTGGGGGGTTGAAAGGAAAGCAACAACAACAAAGTATGCATGTATGTGTGTGTATGTGTGAGAGAGAGAGAGAGAGAAGGAGAGAAAAAAATATATATATATATATATTTAGAGAGAGAGAGAGGGAGAGAGAGACAGAGAGAGAGTGCAAGCCAAGCATAACAAATGCTTACCACCGAGTTCCAGGTCACCCAATAACTCTTTTTCAGCCTCTCCCATCTGTCATCCCCAAAAGCTGGTGAGATTGACTTCAAGGAACACAGTCAACTTTTGTTTTTGGAGACTGCAGGGTAAATATTACAGATCTGGAACTGTTTGGCTCAAGACTTCAAAGCCTTGACTAAAGCTGCTGGATGGTTTGGAAGCCACCTGGCAGGAAATTTAACTTTTACAGTTTCGGGTATTTTTTTCCCCCTTCCCATCCTCTAATTCCTACCTGCCCTCTCCATCCACCTCAATAACAAATTAGCAATTTGGATGCCATAAATGTAGTTTAGACATGGGCACTAGCCAAGGTCACGAGGCTTGGTGTATAAGAAGCAAATGCCAGCTGTATTTCAGACAGAATTTCCAAGGCCAGAAAGGCAGAGGGAGGAGGATCTGCGTTTCCTGATCCTGGTTTTTCTTCTCTTTTCTGCGCTCACACACGCGCGTGTGCGTGCACACACACACATACACACGCACGCACTACACTTTTCTATTATATTTTAATTTCCTATTTCTTTTCGGGGCCTTTCCTATTGGGGTTCAGGCCTCCTATCTTGGTCCCCTTGCCCATGGATGTACTAACTTCATACATGTGAAGGTAAAATGAGAGAATAGTCAGTATGCGACCAGACCAATAAAAATAATAAATAGATCAGAGTGATCTCCACAAGTTAACAAAAGCTTTTGAAACCTAACTGCATACTCTGGGGCAGGTGGGGGAGAGGGGAATTAATAAAAGCAATAAAGTGTGAGAACTCAGTTTGGACAAATGTGTTGATACTGATCAGGAATTAAATAAACATGACTTTGATTCATGAGTTTGCTAATTCTTGTTCCTGTTTTCAATGTCAAAACTAAGATCAAGACCTTCCTCTGGAGTACTACATACAACAAGAAACTATATATGTCCAGCTATCTATCTGTGTCTACATCTGTAGCCATACCTGCATCCATAAATATATCCACATCTAGTTATCTACCTGCCTATCTACACCTAGATACATGAGTCTATTTCTGTAATGCCTTGGTGCTGGCATTCTGTGGTCAAGGAACATTCTACATGCATGCACTTTGATGTGTTCCTCAGTCAGTTTCAACGTCTGACTTCTAAACACTGAAAGTTCTTTATTGTGCTGACCCTTGTACCGCAGTACTCCAAAACATCACGCCCATAAAAATCCATCTAATGTGAAAAACTGAAATACAAGCAAAGAATAGGCTTCAGCTGTACATTTGAATTAGTTTGATGGAATTCCTTTTGCATTATTGTGAACATTATGTTTGACCTAGGGTGCTTTATAAAGGAGGTCCCTTATACCTTGGCCCCTTTAAAACCCTAAAGTAGTCCCTATTTTAGAAGTGGATTTACAAATGTGAATTCTTCACTCACCATGCATTTTTGAGTGCCTGCTATGGTTCAGGACTGGGATCAGACTCTGAGGATAAAGAGTCAAAGGAATACAGTCTTTGCCTTAAGGAACTCACACTGCCATGAGGACTTGGGCAACAACAGTTGGAGGTGGTAGGTCCCCTGACACAGGAAGTAGGTACAGGGGAAGATGGGATCCTCCCAGAACTGGACCCGCCCTCCCAGATGCTCTCTGGGGAAGGTGTCTATCCCAGAGAAGGTAATTGTGTTTTGAAAGATTAGGAGGAGTTAGCCAGGTAGAAAGAATGCGGTGCTATGTCTGAGTGTGTTTAGGGAGCTGTGTGTGCAAAGCACAGTCACCCAGGAGGACTTGTGGCACTGAGATTCTATGCCTGGAGTCCCCAGGGCCAGGATGCAGGGAGTAGCCAGGCTGGCAAGATAATGAGTAGTGAGTGAGAAACAAGATCTTAAAGGGTTAAAAAAGGGCCCAGGATGTTGCATGCTAGAGGTTATGGTGCTCAGATTTGCTTCACAGAAAGATTTTTCTCCTTTAATTCCAGTCTCTCATTCTCTCCTTGAGAATGGGGCCTGCTTTTTGTCAGTTGACATTCATAGCTCCCAAAGAAAAGACTTATTAAATTAGATTTTTACAGAATACCAAGCACCAATTAAAAGCAGAACCTGGAACAGATAGAAGTGTTGAGTACATTGTATCCTCGTTTTCATGGATATAACTAACGTTGTCACCACCATATATTTATTGGCTCATTAGGGTTGGTGAACTTTAAAGGATTGGCAGGTTTTTAAAACCCTTGGCAATGTAACGTTAAGAGATGCAGTCTTTGAGGACCTTCAGATGAACTCTCGAGTGGAAGGTTGCCTTTAGCTCTGCCCCTTGGGGGGATGTTAGATGGAAGAAGAGGAAGAAACCCACTCTGGAACAACCTCAACAGGGGCTGTGTGTCCAGGCTGGGGATGGAAAACCTTGTTTGGATGCAGGCTGCAGGCTTGGCTTGCAGCAGAAAGGAGATCTCTGAAGTCAGACAGCCAGGGTAGAGTCCCAGCTCCTCTACTCACTAGCCAACTATCTTTCCCTGGGCCTCTGTCTCATTTGCAAAATGAAGATACTTACCACAGCTACTGCTGGGCACTTGGAGCTATTGGGAAAATTAAATATAAGTCAATGTGTGTCGAACAGTTATATGCATGCATGCACCTGGTAGGTTTTTCATAAATGTTAGCTATTATCATACTGTGTGGTTCTCATCAGAAATTAAGTGAAGCATCTGGCACATAATTAGCTGTGGTACCTTTGTTTCTTTTCTCATTCTATATTGACATATGTATGAGGTGAGAGGCGTGATGGGAAGAATGCAGCCCAGGAGGCGGGGACCTGTCCCAGGTGACCTACCAACGAGCCCTTGGCCATGAACCCGTGGCTCTCTAGGCAGAGCCAAGAGCTCATTCAGTTAGTGATTCTTCAGTTATTACTCTGCTGGGCTGCCAGCCCTGCCCATGGACACGCTTAAAGCTAAATACCGCATCCTGGAAAACTGTGGCCTCACCAGGGCTGGAAGACTGCTCTGTGCCACCTGGTTTCCCATCAGCCCCAGACACCCTTCTTCAGTTCAAATGCACTTGCACTGTCTTCCACGTCTGACTGAGGCTGGAAGGGATTTCATGTAATCCCTGGGCCGATTTCCTCTGATTTGAAACATACACACACAAGAATATGCACATACTTCCCTCTTACCAGGGTCCCAGAAACTGAAAAGTCCACTTTAGTAGGTGCCAGGTTCAGGAATCCTCACAATCCTCTTAGGCTCCAAGGAGCCCCGGGATTCCTCCCCAGCACAATGGCCTCATTGTGCTTCCTGGCAGTCGGCTGCGGGGTCGGCAGGCCAGCTGAAAGCTCATCTTAAACAACCTCAAATCTTAAACCCAAACGCCACAGCTGCACCCTGGAACCAGGTCTGTTTTCTTAGAATATCGGTTACAACATTTTAAACATGAGCAACCTCATTATCAATAGTGTTTCTGAGAACCGAGCATTCTTTTAGAATATGCCAGCTCTGCAGGCCTGGCTGGAGCTGCCCAGCAGACACATTCTCTTGCCTGCCACCCCCGCCCTGAGGCAGCACCCGGCCAAACCCAACAGCCCAGCTTAGCAAAAATGAACACCAGGACTTCATTCCTATAAAGGGGGTAAAGTCCTGGGCGACAGAGGAAGGGAGTGGGATCTCCTTCCTCAGAGGTCCTGGGAATAGGAGAGGCTTTTGTTCCTGTACTCAGTCAGCATTTCATTGCTGGAGAGAACACTGGATTCGAACCTGAGTTTTGTTCCTCAGCTTCAGCATGTGCTAGTTGTACAACCTTCAACAAATATTGAAAATTTTCCAGCTTTAGTTTCTTTATCTGTTAAGTAGTGATAATTATTGCAAAAATCAAAGGAAATAATGCATGGGAAAATGCCTTGCAAATTAAAGAGCCTTAAACATTTAGAAGCAATTCTCTTATTCCTTTTAATATGACCTTCCCTTGTTTTATATATACACGTGTCTATGTCTTAGCCAGCTCAGACTGCTACAATAGGATTCCATAAACCAGGTGGCTTAAGCAATAGATGTTTATTTCTCACAGTTCTGAAAGCTCCAAGTCTGGGATCAAGGTGCCAGCGTGGTCAGGTTCTGATGAGGGCTCCCTTTCTGCATGTGCCCTCGTATGGCCAAGAACAGAGAGAGAAGAAACAAGCTCTCTCCGGACTCTTCTTACAAGGGCACTAATCCTATCCTGAGAACTCCAGGCCTCAAGGCCCAATGATCTCTCAAAGCCCCAATCTCTAAATACCATCACATTGGGGATTAGGGTTCCAACATATGAATTTGGGGGAGTACAAACACATAGCAGTGTGTATCTTATTGCTCTTCAACTAAATTGCAAACCCTTAAGAGACCTGGAGGACAAAAATTTGTTTAAAACAAGTTCAAAACACTGCTCTTGACAAAATACTAGGCACAGAGTGGATATAAACCTATGCAGAAATGATTAAATCATCCTATTCATCATCTACTTAAGAATGTAAGGAACTATGGAATATGATTTTTTAAAAAAATTCCAAGTATACTTATATCACATGGATATTGATATATAGTGTGTATGTGTGTGTGTGTTTCTTTATCTGCAAACATGAATCTCTCCTTCCAGAAGACTCAGCTGTCAAGGCTTCCTTGTGTTTGGAGCAGCTCTGTGGCTTGTAGAGAGCATGGGATCTGCCCTGGGAGATATGGGCATTTGACAGTCCTTCTCCTTACGTGCGGTCTCTTAGGCTTAACAACGTCAAACCTCCCTGAGCTTCTGATATGACACCTATAAATTGAGTCGATGCTACCTCGCCAAGTTGTGGCGAGGATGGAATGGGATAGCAGTAGCAAAACATATGCCTGGCCGTTATGACTCACACAACACAAGTTTGACATTCTACCCATGTGATAAATAGGGAAGGAGGGAAGAGAGTGACAGATGTGTGGTAGGGACAGCACATGCAGCAGGTGTCTGGCGGGGGAGGTATCACCCTTTGAAAGTCTCTCTAAGAATACAGCTCCCCCCCGCCCCATGCAGAAGTAAGCCCAAAGGAACAAAGAGGACCAAGTCAGAGTTTTAGGGTGAATATACATTCAAATCCCAATGAAAACCCTAAGGTCAGCCCATTCAAGAGGACCAATGGGTCTGTCCAAGGAAACAGTAGAGGTTCTGACTTACAGTCTGTGGGTAAGTTGGGAATAGAGAGTGGCTGAGGAGCTTTGTGTGCAGGGATGTGGACAGAAGTTGAGTGTCTGGATTCTAGGATGTCTACATCCGAGTGCTGAGGGAGTCTGGGGTGGGAAGAGAATGGGATTAGACCAGCAGCCTCCACTGGCACTCTTACCCCAGGCCCTGAAATCTTGGGGGAAGGTTTATTTCTGCAGGGCATGGGGGATCCAGCTGACATCTCACATAGTATAATTTGAGAGACAGTGCAAAGTCCTGCCCATAATACAGGGTGAACTTTTTATGCAAGCCTGCCCTGGGAATTAACCATAGGCCTCTTCTCTAACTGGTACAGTAATGAAGCAGCAAGAAAAATCCAGTTACAATCTTAATGTTCAAAAGCTCATCCATCTACATTATGACCCCATAAGGAAAATATGCCTTGTGTGGCCACCTGTAAAGTGGAGTAGGAAAGACTTGGTTCTCCCGCAAGGCAATGATTTCTCCATTTGGAATGCCAGCAATGTTCTCTCCTTGCAAAGTTTATAGAGCTTATATCCTGCCTGTTCACCTTTAATAAAGAAACATTAAATGTTTTTAAATAAACTGTCTTTAATGGGCCAGGAATACATATCCTCCAAGCCTTCTGCTTCTTTAAACATCCTGAGGGCTGTAAAATGCCCTGAGTTAGACTGGCTGCCACATCAGGGGTGTGCCCGACTCACTTGGTTTGGGGGCCCTCTCTGTTTTACGGGGCTACGGCTGGGGCAGGAGGAAGATTCAGGCATCAGTGCTGGTTTATTTGTCTTCGTTGTTGCTCCACATACTTCCTGCTGTGCGGGTAAACTGGAAGCTTGCTTTCTTCTGTGTTCCTTTCCTTTGTCTGAAGAGCCTTAAACTCCCCATCATGTATGCACCATCACAGGTGTGTTTCCACTATCCCTCAGTCTTCGCTCATGGACTGTGGAGAGGAAGGAAGGGGCATTCAACTCGGAGTCAGATGGCCAGGTCGCAAATCCAAGGCCCTTCACTCACTCACTGGGTAAAGTCGGGCAAGTCAATTAAAAATACTCTTTTTAGAAAGAAGTCAGACATTCATTTAGTTCTTCAAAAAATACGTCTTCAGGCCTACTTCGTGTTGGACAGCGTGGGAGGCACAGGAAAACGAAGATGAGCCGCCCAAATAAGCAGAGAGTGAGAAATTTCCTGGTGATTTCAGTGTCAAAATGGATTAGGAGCACCTGGTCTCCCTCCCAGGCATGTCGTGAGGGTCAAACCTGACTGTTCTGACGGTGCTCTGCAGACATAGCAATCAACCGTTGGGGAACAGGAGGGTGCCAACAAAGGATAGTACCTCTCAACCTTATTTCGGGGTCTTACTCGTAGTTGGTGTGCAGTCACTGGAATGCGTGTATTTACCTTTCCAGCATTTACAACTGTTTGTAACCTCACCCACAACTTCCTTTAAAAATGAATGCCGGAGTGCACTAAGGTTGAAGCGATTTTCAATAGAGTCTGTTCCGATGATGTGAAAATGGGATCCTCCTGGCGTATTGCAAAGCTGGGACCTTGGTCTTTGAATAAGTGGATGATCTTTCCCGTTCAGAGAAGAGGAAAGCGACAGGAGATCTCCAGTCTAACAACGGAGATCACTGTGCCCTGGTGGGGCCATAGGGTCAAGAGTTAAAATCAGAATAATCTGAATACAAATCATAACACAGAAAAAGGAAATTTTCCATCCCTTCAAACTCCTGGAGCCATTGATTAGAGTTACAGATACTGCTGTTCTCTCAGCAGAAATGTATTAAGACCATACGGAAAGATAAATATTCTGGTCTGAGCGAGATATAAAAACAAGAAGCAAAGAGCAAGTCAGCGGGGTGTCTCGGGGACTGCTGTGTTTCCACCCACACTAAAGAATACTCAGGACCGTAGGGGGTTTAGATCCTGTTCACCCTTTCATTGGCTCATTTATTCAACAAATATTTATTGAGCGCCTGCTGTGTGCTGGGAATTCTGAAGGAAGCAAAACCTGGCGCGGTCCCTGCCTTCATGAGTAGCGAAGGACACAGACATTATTTGAATAATTGCACACACTCATGTACCGTTGGGGCAGCGAGGACTGCTGAAAAGGAGAAGCACGTGGTACAAAAAGAGGCTTTATACCAAGGAGAGTTGACCTTGTAAGGGAAGACAGGTAGGCTTCCCGAGGAGGTGAAGTTTGACCTCTGGAAAAACCGTAACATCTCCTTCTTGTCTCTTCTGCCTCACCCTTCTACCTTTTAGGGATCTTTGTGATCACATTGGGCCCATCCGGATAATCCAGGATGATCTCCCCATCTCGAGATCCTTCATTTAATCACGTCTACAAAGTCCTCTTGATGTTGAAGATAGCACAGACATGGGGTTTGGGGTTAAGACAGGGACATCCTTGAGAAGTCATCATTCTGCCCATGACACCAGGGCATCTGTATTTAAATCCAAGCAGGAGTTGAAGAGTGAGTGATAGATGAAGAGACAGTTTCAGCTCTAAGCGACTGGAGATCCTATCTTAACTGAACGCAGGCTCAGCCAGAGAAAGTGGGCAGAGGTTGGCTGCTTCGGCAGGATCAGTGCTGGGTAGACAAAGGGCAGAGCCCAGAACTTAATGCCCGAATGAAATATTTATGGTGTCTAAGGCTGGTCCACTCTAAAGGCAAATAAAATGTTTGCTAATCCAAGGGATTTGTGAATTGATTTGAAAATACATGCATTCTGGCACTGTGCCTTGTTGTGTATTTGGCAGGGCTGCCTGTGACAATCCTGGGGTATTATTTCTCTAAATGCATCACCTTTGCCCTTGGAAGGAGTCTGGTCTCCTGCTCGTTGGGAGATTCCAAGTATGCACTGTTTATTAGAATCGCCATCCACCCCCTCGCACACACCTCTTCCCAGAAGAATCTAAATTGCACTAATCGTATTTTGTGTTTCCCTAGCAGAATTTTTCCAGCTCTAGTTTTTCCAGTTTGCTTCTATGGCAATATTTTTTTTCTTACCTTTTCACCTTCCTTAGGCATCAAACATCCCTACCAGCCCTCTGATATGGGATATGTATTATTAATAGGAAAACTTGAGAGGCCTTTAGTGACAAAGCTCAAGGGACAACAAAGAGCAGAGATTTGACACCAGGCACCCTGTGCCCTGTGAGGCTGAGGGGACAGTTGCTGTTGGCCGTGCTCTGCAGACTAGACCCCAGGCCTTATCTTGAGGCCACCTTCCCTCCCATTCCCCATGCACAGAAAGTTCCAGTCCTCTTGGCTTTCACCCAGAAGGGTACCTTCCCAGGGTCAGGGCTCTGGGAAGGTGGGGAGGGGAGGAGGACTCCACGCATAGGCTGGGGCTTTTCCGGTAGTCTTCTCAGGCCAAACAAAGACATCACGATACAGGAGCACAGTCCGGGTCCAGAGCATCACAGTCAGGATCTTCCCCAACTTACAGTGAAAACAGAGGTCTAATTTTTTTTTTTTCCTAAAAGCCACTTTTCTCTTCTCTCTTCCTTTGGAGTATCCACATATTAACATTAATTCATTTATTCTTTGGCAGGAAGGAAAAATTGGGGAGTCCAGATAGGAATTGAAATCCCCTGAGCATTTGCTTTCTAATTTGCAGAGGCTGAGATTAGATCCTGGAAGTTTTCTCGTCTTTGCCAACCCTTTGCAGAGACTGGGGGACAGATGCCTCTCGTTCTTTGGGCCTGTGGGAGGCAGCTCATGGCAGTCCTGTTGCATGAGAGAGGAAGCGAGGACCGGGCTAACATATGTGAAGTGCACAAAAGATGCCTGGCATCCAATAAGCTTTTAACAAATGTCACCAAAAGGCAAGAAGATGATGATGATGATTCTTCAATTTTTCTAACCTTCCTTTCTGGTTGGATTCTCAGGCTTTAAAAACCGGAGGACACTTAAAAAAAATTTCTAATCCATTTTCCCATTTCGCTCTATTGATAAATAAAATTCTAGCAACTTACCTCGCCCTTTACTCAACTGGCTTATGAATAACACTTTTCTCAACTTTAGCTTTGATTGTTTGCTACCCATGTCTTGGCAGGTCCCTGTCAGTTACCACCTCCAGGTGCCCACCTGGCTGCAGCGGAGATATTACACATAGATTGTGATGCTCCAAGGGAATTTTAGAGACAGAATTCTATAGCTTTGAGTTTTCTAGGTTTTACCACGTTCCCCCCAAATCACTCCTTTCAAAACGGGAACTCTTAAAAAAGTTGAGCAATTCTAGCTTAAATCATTGGTCCCATGTTCCTCCTCTCCTTGTGGGCTGGACAGTCCAGAGTGGGTTGTGTGGATGATCTGCTGGAATGTTCCCTTGCCCCCCGAATAACCAAGTTGCCTGGAGATAGACAAGTGTCTCAAATTTTCCTGAAGGCCCCTTCGTGACCTTTCTGCATGTTCATACCTTGCCCCCAAAAGTCCTTTTCCGTCTTCCTCAAAGGGTCTAAATGCTCATTTACAAGACTCACAGAGGGAGGAAAGAAAAACAGCACTGAGAAGATGGTTCATTGCTCAACGCAGCCCCTGACAACAGATCCCCTGGCTTCCCCTCTTGGCTGCCCATAAACTGCTCTGTAAAAATTAAAAAGCGTGAATTTACTGGGCCCAAGAGGAGCCAGGAGGTAAAGACCCATCTCTAATCAACGGGTCGGGCACACTGACAAAGCAGGAATATGAGGTCTTGCCAATTTCTGGCCAATAAAATACCTTCTTTGCCTCGCCAGATCCTTGACCTTCTCTTTCCCACGCAGAAGTTAGTGGGGGCACGAATGGGGGGGGGGGTTGGGGAAGACCAGCAGAAATGCAACAAAACAAAACAAAACACCCAGCCTGCTCTGGGCTTGTGGGGGCATAGTCGGGTCACTTACAAAGGCCTCTTTCCTGGGATTTTTATTCCTCTGTGAATATCTTGGCCATCCTGCCTGCTGGTTTTCCATTTTAGGGAAGCTTGGGTCAATCACTACCAAAGATTGTTGCCAAAATTGTTTCAGCTACAAATAGAAGCTAATGGGGTCCTGTGGGAATCCTGAGGGGTGCTTGGAGAGACATGGGGTGTGTTTGGGAGATATGGCAGGGCTCTGTCAGCTGTGTGACTTTGGCAGGCAACCTTAACCTCTCTGAGCCTCAGAGTTCTCATCCCTAAAAGGAAAAGACTAGGGCTGCAATGGATCTGGAGATTTCTCGGTCTGACATTTAGTAGTTGTTAAGCAAGTCTGGGACCCAGGGAAGCAGTAGGAGGAAATGTCGTCAAGCATCACGGGACAGTGGGAGACTGAAGCTATCTAGGTCCTGAGCTTTTGGCTCAGTCTTCCGGATGGCCGGCGTCTCCTACAACCTGCCTATTTTTCTAACTCTGACTGAGATTGCATTGACTGATGTTCCCGTGGCTGGGAATCTGAGAATCTGAAAATGAATAAACCTTGACTGGGTAAGAGGAATAACTATTATCAGGGTATCAAATACTGGGGCATGCAAAATTATGATAATATTCCTTGATTACTTGTTTGAGAATGAAAAGTATCTTCTCTGTAACTGAAGGATGCAGCTGGACACTGCCCCCAAACACATTTCCCAAAGAGGCGATGAATTTGAATTCCCATCAGTCATTTTTGGCATGTTGTATGTATGGGCCGGGGGGTGGAGGAGTACAGAGGAGTGATTGTTTGGGCGATGGGTTGCTGCAGACTTATTTGCCAGCAACCTGACTTGACAAAAGCAGCCATGGCGTCCCCCAGACCAGGAGCACAGGAACCCGGAGAAAGCTTCAGGGAAGCTGTCGGGTAGAGTCAGGTTGGAACTGCGAGCCGAATGCTCAAGGGTCATCCAGCCCAAGATGTAGATGGAGAACAGGGATGGTTCCAAATGGACTTTTTTTGGGAAAGGAAAGGTTAAGACAACCCCCCAGGAGCATCCAGACTTTAGTCTGCTGGGACAGTTAGTGGCATATCTGAGCTAGAAGGCAGGCTCATTTCCTCTGTAGGACTGGACAATCTCTGAGGTCCAGAAAGCAGAAGTAGTTTATCTAAGAATACACAATTGGTTAGTTGGCAGGCTAGAATTCATACCCAAGTTCATTCATTCATTGGCCAGTGGGTGCAGAATGCACCGGGATCTGGGCTGGACGCCGTGTGCCTCAGTCTCCGGACACCTTGTTCAATTCTCTTCCCAATGGATCACAACAACTTGATTCCTATTGAATGCATGAAATCAGCAAAGCCATCCCTTTCCTTCCTTGCTAAACCTTTCTTCCTTTTGTCAACGTAATGGGAGGAGAAAAAAAACATAGATGATAGATGTTTTCAATCTGGAACGAGAGCGGTGATCGTGGGTTTTCAATGAGGCCTCTATAAGTATTCTATAAATATTCCCAAAACAGCCTGAGTTGCTTCACCCAGCCCCACTTCATCAACAAAGGAGTCTGAGGGGCTTGCCAGGAAGGGGGCGAGTCTCAGAGCCAGGAGCACAGACACAAAGGGGATGCGCAAATCTGGGTCTTGGAGAAGCAGCTCAGAAAGAGTCAACCTTTGCATTAATGCCTGGCAAGTGAAAGCTGTTCTATAAATAATATTTATTTCCTCTTTGGTACAGTCTTGAGTTCAGCAGTTATATATTTTCTTTTTCTTACTCAGTTCCTCTCTTGGTTGTGTATGGCTGTATGGCTTCTCCACCGAAAATGGACTTTTGAGGTTCCACTATATATCTCTGGAGCATGTGTGTATGCGTGAGGGAGGTGTCCTAGCCTTGTTATTTAGGGCAGATAGGGCTGGTTAGGTCAGCTGAATTTTTGAGAGTTCAGGTCAAGGCCCTCTAACCAGCAGGGAGCAGTCACACCCTCCAGGCCTACCGGCCAAGTGCGCTCTCCTGAAAGCCACTGGGCTGAAGATAAACACGGAGCCCGTAATAGCCTTTACACTTGATCTCCTTTATTTCATGTTCCACACTTTAAATTCCTTTGCTCCACTCCTGTATTCTTCTGGATCCTTCAGAACAAACATTGAAGTAGGAAAAAGAAAGCAAACTGCCTTCTTCCCTCCACCCTTCCCATCCTTTCTGAGTGACTCACTTCGACTGGGACAATTAATCTTAATCAGGACGGTATGACAGCAGAAAGAAGACATCCACAGCAAAGCACTTTGGTGCCAAAGGCCGGTGAAGCAACCAGCTTCCTCCTCTGGACTAAAGTGGGGGCAATATGGGATGATTCGGTTGTTTTAAAAATAGCATTTTGCAAAACCAGAGCTGCCTGCATCTGCAGAGTGGGCAGCAGGGCAGGGGTTGTGTAACACCGGTGCTGACCATTGAGTGTGACCAGGCATTTTTAATGGTGCTGGCTGGAAGGCCATACAGGCCACCAGGCCCCAGCGATCAACTTCACCTTCTCCAGGGGAGATTAAGGACACATAATCCCTCATGTTTGCACTGGCGTTTTTCTCCAGAACTCAGAGCTTCCGTGCATGTATCCTTAACCGTTATCCTCATTTTCTGACAGGTGCAATTACTCATCTCCTCTCCTCTGTCCATCTCCTGTTTTGTTTTTCTCTGCATGGGTCACACTTTCCAATAAGCCAGAGCTACACCTGGTACCCTAGAAAGGTTTTGGTCAACAGAGTGTGCATGTTGTAGACAGGGTCAGCAAGTCCTGGAATGACCAGGAGGAACCACTTCATCACCTTATGAATGTGGTCTCATCTTTTCATTTGCAATTAACTGGTCGAGTCCTCATTAGCAGGAAGACTAGTATGACTCTTTTGAGGTCCAAGAACTCCTCGGACACAGTCCAAAATGCACAGTTTTGCTTCCAAATACAGAGCTGAGAGGGAACTGGAGCTTCTGAGCTGCCCAATTATGAGTGAGTATTGTTTTGGTTCTTTCTCAGGGGCCTTTGTTAAAAACTGCCCTGACCCAGACCGGTGGGTGCCTCTTTGCCACTGTGGTCACATCCTTGTCGGCCCAGATATAAGCAGGGGCCATACGGACACCAATGTTTCAGCCCCAATGAACCAGATTGCAAGAAAGGCTATATTAGAAGTGCTAGGGTGGTACAAGAAGGAACTTCCGGTTCACTCGGACCCTACCCTTGGGGCCATGGTCTCCTTTCACTCCGGTGGACTTCAGTTTGGACCATCCTAGTCCTTCTGTGGTTCTGATACAGTCTCTCTTGCAGGTGGCTCTTCAGCTCCATTGGGAATTTGTCTTTCTCCTCTGCGCGTAGTGTGAACAGTATGAGCCACCAGTTTCCTTACACCTAGGGGGAGTCTCCCTGCTTATTTTCCCCGTGGTCTACTCCCTGGTGTCTCGCTGCCTTTGCTTCCATGTGAAGAGTCTTCTGCTTCATTAGGCACACTATTGTGCTGGCATAAGAAAGAAGCTGTCCTTTGTCACTTGTGCTCCAGTGCATTCTGCAGTCCTTGGTTATATTAACAAGTCATCTTCTTGAGAACAGCATTTATCATGTGAGAACAAACTCCCCGCCCATCCCTCCATATTGGGTCTGTCAGCTTACAGTCTTCAGGCTCCTGCTCACACTACATTTTCCACAGTCAGTTGTCATTCATTCATTCCACAGGCCCTTACTGAGCACAACACTATGCCAGGCACTCGTCTGGGAGATGATAATGCAGATTTGGAAAATAGAGATTCTACCCAACAATAATTGCGTACTCTGGGGAGCAAGATACTTGCATAAGCAATTGTGATATCAAGGAAAAAGTGATAGGTTTGTGTGCCCTAGAAAATAGAGCCAGGCACAAAAACTATCATGCTACTTCTTTACTGGGGAGTGCAAACCCAGAAAAGGAGGAACAAGGAGACAAGGGTACAAGGAAAGAAAAGTTTGCTGAACCGAATACCACTTGGTAATTGAGTGTAAGTAATTACTCGGTCTCACAGACCCTCTCCCTAGAGGAGGGTGGGTAGGAGAAGGAGAATGGAGAAGCTATTCCCCGGCTCCTAGCTCCCATTGGTGAAAGCTTCAATCTAGGGAGCTTAGCTCCCCTGAACTTGTGCATGTGTATGTTTGTGTGTGTGTATGTGTGCACCATGCACATCCCCCCGGGTCTAATGCCTCAATAGCAGCTGGCATATGCCAAGACAGGAGGCAAGAGGTTCTGAGCATGGGCATGAAGTGAGGCACTGCCTGGTTGTGCTCCCATGCAGTTGGCCAGAGTCTACACAGCACTGCTGGCCTCAGCAACAACTGCGGCAGAACAAGGAGCCAGGGGCCCCTGAAGCACCTGAGGGCAAGGGCACCTGAAGCAATGCACCAGGGAGCTTCATCCAGTAATGCAAGTGAGGTCCAGATAAAGCACTTTGGGGTTACTGAGAAGGGAGCTATTTTTAGAAGTGGAGTTCGGGACAGGGAGTTGAGGGAGGCCTTTGGGGGAAGACTGATCTTGAGTGGGACTTTGCAGGATGGGGCTGTATGGAGGGGCGTCCCATGGAAAGAGACATTGTGATTGCAGGGACGAGAAGGACAGTGCTGAGGACAAGTGGAGAGCAGTGCAGGGCTCAGCCTGGCCAGGGGGTAGGAATGTGGAGGTATGCTCAGGGACAGTTGAGGCTGGAAAGGCAGGCAGTGCCAGCTGGGAGAGCCAGGGTGAGGAGTTTGATTGGAATCTTCAGACAGTGAGGGGCCAAGGGTGCTATTGCGATAAACTTTTTAATTCAGGAATTTCAGTCCTTCTTCTTCATAAATTCTGCTCTGTATAGTCAGATAGTTGTGCACTAATGGTATTTTGAATAAGAATATTATGAACAAGACTTTTGGAATTCCAGAGATCTATGGAACATATTGAAAAGCTCTATAGGTTGTCCTTTCCATTTTTCAGATGACTATACAAAGATTTGAAAATCTTAGTAGTTAAGATGCTTGCTTCTACTGGTTTTAGTAGCTATACAGCTGGGGTAGATCTGGCTCAGGCAAAGGCTGAAGCCGGTGCTCAGATGATGTGGCCAGGACTCTGCCCCCTTCACCGCTCAGCCTTCCACGCTCCTGTCCTGGCTTCAGTTTCAGACAAGAGCCCCTTCCGTGGTGACAAGAGTCATCAGTAGCTCTGGACTTTCATTCTACCAGCTTAGCAAGTTCTGAAATGGATACCGAGTGGGGATAGAATGTTCCACCAGAAAAATTTTTTGAAAGAAGGACTCTAACTAGAAGATGTGGAAATGGGAAAACAACAGCTATCCACTCCCAGAATTAAAAATGTATTGGCTTTATTGGAATTAGAGCTTGGTTCTAAACTAAGCTATCAGGGTTCATGATGGACAGCACAGGAGTGGAAAATAGACATTGCTCCTTGTTTTTCTTTTTTAAAAAAAGTCTCCTGGGACAAGACAGCTTGGATTAAGGCCTAACCTCATGGAAAGAAGTTTTGCTCGATCCTTTTCTAAAAAGGAGATCACAGCTTTAGCCCATGTGCGGCGGTGGGCTTTCAGCCTGGCTCGGCCCTTCTGCTAGAGAACTGGAGAGGGAACTTTCCCTCTTCATCGTGCACGAGGTGTACCCAGTCTTGGGCTGCGGTCTTTGCTGCCTAGAGTTCTGAAAGGGAGCTTAGACCCTGTATCAAAGGAGCAGACTTTAAAAAAAAAAATTCTCCTTGAGCATGAGAGATGGCATCTCAGCATCTGGGGTTTTTGTTTCTTTCTCTCCTCTACTTGAATTAACATGAAGTCAAAACTAGATCTTAGAGCAGAATTGGCTGCCACACAATTTAGACATGTTTGTATAACATTCCAAAAATAATTCAATAAGAATGGGTTTTTCTTGGAATTTATCACTGCCTGGCAAATTAGAGCCCAAACACAACAACTTTGTGCTAAAAAGGCATGAGACCAAGCAAATGGAAATGACAGTGGCAGAGAGAAAGGAAACCCAAGCAGCCAGTCGGCTCTCATTATCCATGATGGTGCGGCAGAAATAGAAAGCACGAGGCAGGAGCCGGGACAAACACGGCCTGTGTTCAGACTCCCCATTTTCTCCGGCCCTCGGAAGCCACTGACAGGCCAAGGGGAAAGGGGAGGGTGTCTTGGGTCTCGGAGGAATTCTCTCCAGCTGTATTTTTCCACCTCTTCAGCCGAAGCGTTTTTCTTATTGGCCTTAATGAAAAGGATCCACAGGTTCAGAAAATAATAAAGTAACATAAACCTATAGCAGCAATACATAGGAACTTAGGAGAACAGGCACAGTGCAGTGAATCTTAATCAGAAGACCAGGCATGATTTCAGGTTTTGCCATTGTCACCAAATTTCCTGGGACAAGCCAAGTAACTTTTCTGCACTTAAATTCATTCATCTTTAAAATGGGGGAGAATTGTAGCTAGAATCACAGTGAGAATTATTACGAATGTAATACTTACAAAGCATTTTCAATTCCACGTGGTGTAGGCAGGAGCCTTCAGGCCTAATTCAGGCCCTTTCATGGACGTTGGCTCCTTTGGGTACCCTTATTATTAGGCCAGAAACGAATGTTGCTGGGGGCAGAATTATGTACGTGGATCACCTGTCTGTGACTCCCTATGTGACCTTTGGACTCTGCCCCACTCTGGACCACAGGGACTGTGAACATCGTGGACAAAGCTGAACCTCCACTGCTTTAGGTGTTGATGCCCCAGATGAACCACACAGCCTGGCTACATGATCCAGGGAAAGTTTCTCAACCCCTGCAAGCCTCAGTTTTCCACGTGAAATGGGGATGATGATTACACCCAAGTCAAGAGTAACTGGAAATATTAAATAAGTTGATGCCAGAAGAGGATTTAACACAAGGCATAGCCCCTGAAAGTCCCCATTAAAAACAAGACATTATTAATATTATTATCATTAATTCTTGGTAAATCATTTTACCAAGTAGCTGAAGACATTTACAGAAATATTAAAAGAAGATATAGCCTTAAAAGCCTTGAGTCAAATCTCCTCTGTGTCTGTCTATCTACTTATCATCTTTGCATCTATTTAGATAATAAGGCTGAAGTCTAAAGGAACACCGTGAGTTGTGAAACCAGAATCAAAATCTAGAACCCAAAGTGTTCGTTCTCTTATCCATTGCTGTCACAGTGACACTCACAGTTCACAATGGACTTTTAAGGCACATGATGAGGGTGGCTTTCCACATGCTGCTTCCCCTCTTCACCCTGAAAGGCGGGTGTGATCATTCCATTCTGCAACCACAGAACTGGAAGCTTGGGTAAGTAAACTGAAGACTCGAAGGTCATGGTGGTGTGTATCTTCCAAGAGTTGGAGAGGTTGAGTGCATAAGACATCTGAAAGAGTCCACGCAATCTTGCATTCTAGCAAGGGAGGAGAGGATGGATGCAAAAGAGGGCAGGGACCCTTGAGAGCCTGACCCTGGATACACTCCAAATGTGTAGAACAGTGCTTGGGGCACAACAGGTGGTCCATAAATATTTATTGGCCAGTGATGAATGAATAAACAAATGAATATTAAACATAGTAACAAGCCAATTGAAATGCTCTTTTTAAATTTTAAAAATCATAAAATGCATTTACAATACCACTTTGCCTCTACTAGCATGTTGTACTACTTACCGTCTCCTTTTCTTTAAAAATAACATTTATAGTTTTTAATATTTATAGATATAACAAAAATTGGTAAAAATCCAAAAGGTAAAAGAAATTATACTCACTCATCCCTCAGAGATAATAATACATTCATTTTCCAGTCTTGAAATTTTCTCCTCTCTTGGATTTCCGTGGTATTAGCACTCCCATGATTCTGATATAAAATCATCCCTGAATTTACAGTGTTCACCATCATCTCCCTCTGTATTCTCTCCATTGGAAGATTCATTTATTGTCATGGTTTCCACTGCATTGTATGTGGGAAGGACTCCTAAGTCTCCAATTTCAGTCCCATCCTTTCTCCTAAGCTCTGTTCACCATTTTCAACAATATGCTTGACATTTCTACTTTGATTTCTTTTTTGCTGAGTAGAAATGGAACAAATTATCTTCTCCTGGTCCATCTGTTTCAATTAAAGGCCTCACCATCTTCCTAGGCATCTCCTCCAGAAACCTGTGTCGTTAGTGTCTTTTTCTCTCCTTCGCTCAGCACATCCAGGTGCCAGATCCTGGGAATCACACCTTCCAATTTCAGTCCCTCTGTTTCTTTCCGAGACTGCTGCAATCTCTTTCGCTTTACACACTGTTGTCAGATCACTACCCTGAAGCTCAGCTCCATCCATCTCTCTCCTCTGTCCATGTTTTCACATAGTCTAGAAAATCGACTCTCATTATCTGACCTACACTAACTTTTGACTAATCTCCTCCAACTTGCCTTCAGACTATGATACCAATGTTTCCGAACTCATCAAAGTTTTCAAACGTGCCCAACTCTTCTCTGCCTCTGTGTTTTACCCATGTTGTTCCCTCTGCCCAGATGCTTCCTTCTCACTCTCTTGCCTCCTGTAATTCCTGAGCAGAGATAGAAAAGGTGGCTAAAATATGCAAATACTGTCTCCCTGGTGCTTTTCCGACCACCCAGAACAGCAGTTACTTTCTATCCTCTGAGCCCCATAAAACTCCTTATTTCTCATGTGTCTCTTGCCACATCTAAAGATGTATCAACATTACAGATGAATATATTGTGTCCAGCTGACTACCTGTGAGCCCCGTACCATCTGCTCCTGGCAAACGTTATAGAGGAACCAAAGGCCTGCGGCAATACCTGGCACTTGTGGCAAGATATTAATTTTTACTCTTCTCTTCTCTTTTTTCCCCACTTTGCTCCTTCCTCAAGTTGGTCTTTGGCAAGACTTAGTAGTCATTAGCATAATAATGCAACAAAATTATTCGATGAGAGGCAGCAATGATCAGCCTAAGGAATGGTTCAGTACTTCTAGGGAGGGGCAGGAATGTAGAGCTCAAAAGAAAATAGAAATTAAGAGGCTCTCTGGAAAACAAGATCACATCAAGTGAGGTCTGGTGACTGTGATGTCATCAATTTAATTTCTAACTGTATGAGCTGGTGGATGTTTACCCCAAGGATGGGAAAAATCACCTACTGATAGGATATTTGTTCTGTTATAGATTGTAGACTTTGAGCAACCATCACACACTGACCTTCATGCTAGGAAAGCTAAAACTGAAATTTTCTCTTTTCTTTGAATTGTTTAGAAGTGACCTACAAAGTCACAGAAATCCTATGTGTCTTAAATACATTAAAATTTGTTTTTCTCACATAACAAGAAATCCAGAAGTAGGCATGCCAGGGCCAGCGCAATAACTCTATGGTCCTTTAGGAACCTAGGCTCTTTCTCTGTTTCAGCTCCTCCGTTTTCAGCACATGGCTTTGCCTTCCTAGTCACAGGAGAGCTGTTGCATCTCCAGGCTTCACATCTGTGTTCTAGGCTTAGAGAAGCCTGAGGGTCAAAATCTTTACTTGAAGCTCTGACTGTTTATTTAGACGTTTACTTTTACCATGCTGGCTAGATTCATGTCGCATGAGTGATCCAGGCTGAAGAATCAAGTAGTTAGCTATCTAGCCTTTTACAGAGGAAGGCAAGCGAGAATTAGTTACAAATGATTGTTAAATTGTTCTGGCTACTCTACCCTCTGACCTTCCTCTAGCACTATTACAGTCTTTAGATAGAGTAACATGCATCTAGATTTTAGTAAAACCTGGGTTCTGGGAAATGCGTGAGTGTGTGTATTCATATCTGCTTTAGGGCTAGTGGTTTTGCCTGTGAAACCATTGATTATGCTGTGATAATTCCATTTCTATTAACTTTCTTACACTTTAAAATTTGGGGTACATAATAACTTGGCTTTTGTACATTTAATTTTTATAAAAATTATATATATTTAAGGTATGCAATGTGATGTTTTGATCTACATAGATATCTTTAGGGTACAGAATACTACAGTCAAGCTGATTAACATGTCCACCTCTTAACATAGATACCCTGTGTGTGCAGTGAGAACACTTAAGATCACTCTCCTAGCAAACTTCAAGTATACAATATAGTATTGTTAACTATGCTGTTAACTATATAATTGTTGACTATAATTGTTACCTATGCTGTTAACTATATATTTGGATCTCTAGAAGTTATTTATCCTACATATCTGAAACTTTGTACCCTTTGACCGACATCCCTGGTAACCACCATTCTATTCTCTGTTTCTATAAATTTGACTTTTTCAGTTTCATGTAAGTGAGATTAGGTAGTATTTTTCTTTCTCTGTCTGGCTTATTTTACTTAGCATAATGGCTTCCAGATTCATCCATTTTGCTACAAATGGCAGGATTTTCTTCTTTTTAAAGACTAAATAGTATTCCGGTGTGTGTGTGTGTGTGTGTGTGTGTGTGCGCGCGTATATATATATATATATATATACATATATATATATACATATACACCACAATTTCTTTATCCATTCATCTGTTCACAAATAAGTAGTTTCCATATCTTGGCTATTGTGATTAGAGCTGCAATGAACTTGACTTTCATTAATCCCACTCCAGAGAGCTGCTGTAACAGTGGGAGGCCACAGATACTGAAAGCACATTCTATTAATATCATGGAAGCCGAGAACACTTGTGTGTGAGACTATGAAATATTTTAACAAATGGAAAAGTTATTATTTAGGCTTTAATTTTTGTAGTCTTTAATGTCTTTAGATTATAACTTAAAGGGGGATTTGAATTTTGGATTTTAATTGCTCCCTGGGAGTTTGATACTGGAAGACAGTTCAAATTCAAGTTCGAGTCACTCTTATTCTACTGACACTGTATTTTGAATTGTATTGCTGTTATGTGGACTTGGTGTATAACTTCTAATGAATTATACTGGGTACCTTGGCTAGTGAAATGTGAGATGGGATATAGAATAGGGAATGGATTTCAAACCGAGGGTGTTTAATTAAAATGTACCATTCTTACCTATTTAGAGTGCCATGGCAATGATTAAACTGCCTGCAAGATCCAGGGAGTACACACATGGATTGTGGGGGGCTGTGTTATGGTGTGAGAGACCTCACAAAGGTAGGAGTGGAGCTGCCCCGAGACAACCTCAGGGAACAGCCTAACCCCTGGTAGGCCTCAAGTCTACTTAAAACTTAATAGTTTAAGAAAACAGAATCTTGGGAGTGTTAGAGGAGACATTTTCCACTCGTCATGTTTTCAAAAAGGGGAAAAAATTTCCACTATATTATCCAGAAAGGAAAAGTAGGAAAGCACTTGCCTCCCCGTGCCCACCTCATCTTAAGTGACTGTGCAACTGGACTTGGAAACCTGTGGCTCAGTCCCTTCCGAGTGGCCTGTTCATGCACCTGCTTTTGCCCTTCCTTCTCTGCTGAGCCGATGAGGCTCAGAGTCCAGGTGTGCAGACTGGGGGCTGTCCAGAAGACTGACTTCCTCTTTCCTGCCTATTAGGGCCTAATGGCTGTGAGAGAGTGACACTGGGTAGGACACTCTTCTCTGCAGACACGTAACGCTTTCTTGAGAAGGCCCGAAGGTTGAGATCTGAGAACTGAGAAGTATTGAGAAGCTCAGCTGTGGTCACTGGTCCAGCCCATAGTTTCCAAAGTAGCTGTATTTGCCATCAAGCTGATATTTTGATCTTCCTATTGTCTGATTTCTGTCTCTAAGTGTCAGTAGGTTCCAGTGTCAGCAGGTGGTGGTGATGGGAAAGATGACATTAATTATCACCTCTAAATTCCCAACAAATATTAACAAAAGAAACGTTCATTGATTCAATAAAAGTTTCCCCCCGAAGGACTTGATCGGCCACTGTTCCAGGGCAGAGCCAGGACTGTGGGGAAGAACAGAGTTGCAGAAAAGACTGAGGAGACCCTTCGGGAAAGAGAGATGGAATTTCACCAAGGCCCCTGGGGAAGGATCCTGTATGGACTGCTAGGTGACAATGAGAAAAGCAGAGAAATGTTTTGGACACAGTCTGGAGTCGACTGTTACCTGTGGGTGTCTCATAATAACAGTTTCCCCCTCGCGATAATGTACTGGACCATCACCGCTTCCTAGATGCCATGGAAATCATTAAGGAGATGCATCTGTATGAGACATTTAAGAAACATCTATCGAATACATACATGACAGTGAAGTTTTCTTTCTCATAGACTTAGTAAGAGATCCAGCACACTAAAGGGACACATTGAGGAAAAAAGGGCAAAAACAAAATCTGGTCTTTCCAATCTAAAGATTATAGATGGGACTCACGTAAGTACTTAGCAGAAAAAGCAGGGGTAGAAGAAGGTACTACCAATAGGAGATGATCGGAAAGGAAGTCAAAGGAAATATATATATTAATATATATACACACACATATAGATAATATTATATAAATATATAAAATTATATATAATGTTCCTCCTAAATAACATATACACACACACACATATACAAATACGCATGTGCGTGTGTGTGTGTGTGTGTGTGTGTGTGTATGGGTTATTTGGCTGAACTGATATCTTCGTATTAAATGACACCTTGATATTACAGACATTTTGCAAATTGTTTCATCATCATTTTAAACCAAGCCTGAGTACTTACCCTAGAATGACCCTAGGTGAAACTGCAAATAAAGGAAAATTCCAAGTATTTCCTTTGTGTTAAATGGAAAATTGTTAGGGTCACAGATGCCAGGTCGAAAGACGAAGAGAGAGAAAAATCTAATCAGGAAATGCGAAAGCTAAGGTTTTAGCAAATTAACTCACCCAGATGACTCATCCCAGATGTATTAAGTTTTCACATTTAACAGCCTCTTCATTGAAAATACTAAATACCATCTGTCTCCTGCAGATGAGTTAATGTTAGTCTTAAAGCCTTAAAGTTCACATTTCCTAATTCCTTTGTTTGGAAATAAATAACCTTTATGTTGCAGTGGCATGGTCTTGGGAATGTAATTTCTTTGCCCAATTGGGAGGAATAAATAAAAAATTCCAAAACGGAGCTCTCAGGTTGTGAAATGTTCTGGGGCTCAAAGAAAATTGGTTCTGTGTACAAGCTACCTCAACTGGATCTGTCTCTGGGTTTCTCTTTAGGATTATGTTACTTGCGTCTTTAGCCAAATCTCAACTCTTCATTAAAGTTGAGCCCACATGCAAAGCTTGGGAATACCTGTCGGGCCCAATCACTCTTCCCAGAAAGTGCCTGAGAACAGCCCTTCTTTTATTCCTAGCCACTTTCCTTAACAATACTTTTTTTTTTTTCAAAGTAGAAAAATGCTATTTGGTTTGTGCAAGAATACTTGGTCTTGCATATTTTGGGCACTTCAAATAGAAATGAAGAAAATAAAGAAGATTCACCAATAATCTTCTTTATACAAAGAAGAGGGATCATAAAAGATAATAAAAGGGAGAAAAGGCTGGCTGCTCTTTCAGGATCCCAGCGCCGGAACTGTGCAGTATAAACAAAGTGAGGCCGTGAATTTAGTGGGATAAGGACTGGATCTAATCCCAAGATTGGATTCCAGTTTCAGCCCAGTCTCTAACTTGCCAGTGACCACAGGCAAGTGGCTTCATCCCCTGGGCCCCAATTTCCCCCTTCTTCAAGTGACTGGGTAGGACTAAGGTGGTCTGAGGCAGTCTATAGATCACATTGGTGCAGAATGCTTGGGTTGAAACAAAAGAATTTCGGTACGGACACTCATGCTGCTTGATGAGCTGAGTTGGCAGCCCCAAGACAAATATTCTGAGATCATTTAATGTTTTATTTTGTCCTGGGCTCTCGGCACTTAAATTCTTAGCATTCCAGGCCTCCCAAAATGGGCCTCAATGTATCTTTCCAATTTCTACTGCCACTTTTTACCCGTGCCTGGGCTTTTCCTTTTCTGCAAATATTTGTCATGGTGCTTCCTTCTTTGTTCATGCAGTTCTCTCTAGTATTCTCAGCCTCCTCCCTCTGTTGGCCAAAATCCTACTTCATCTGCTAACCATGAATGTATGTTTCAGTATGTCCTTCCTGACATCCCCTGAGTATTGCTTCCTGGCAATTTAATGCGATTTATCTTCCTCTAACCCAGCGTTTCCTAACCTCAGCATTTTGGACCTGATACTTTTTTGGGGGAGGTGAGGGGAGGAAGGGACTGTCCTGTTCATTGTAGGATGTTGAGCATCATTTCTGGCCTCTACCCACTAGATGCCAGTAATACCTGCCCCTCCCTAAGTAGTGACAATTGGAAATGTCCCAGGGATCGCCCAGTGTCCCCTGGTGGGGTAAAATCCTGCTTGGTTGAGGATCACTGCTGTAACCCTCCATTCTACTCATGGTATGAATGGGTTGAAAGCCAGGCAGACCTGAGCTTAAAACATGTTTCTATCACTTCTTACTCTGCGACACTAGGGAAGTTACTTAACCTCTCTGAGCTTTAGTTTCCTTACATACGATGTGAGGATAACATTTTATGACTGTCAGAATTGGGTAGATTATATGAATTTTAGAAGAGATTTAAACATGGGATTGTGTGGTGATCTTAGGAAAGGGCCATCCAGAAGCTGGTTGCAGTGGGCCTAAGGAGCTCCCCGGGAGGGACTCAGGCACTTAGCAATAACTGCAACAAAAGACTTATGCAGGGACTACCATGCATCCCTCCAGGCTCTTAGAACATTATGTACATCATATAAATTAAAGTAACCAGTAAATAAACAGTAAGTGGAGAGCAGAGTGACTCTGAAAACATCTTGGTGATTTATACTCAATTGATCATGGACAAGGCCCCTAGTTACCCAGGCCTGGGTTGTTGGGAGAGAGAGGACTATGACTAAAGGCTTACAGAACAGTTTATCTAAGCACTATATTATTTGTCACCCAAGAGTCACTGCTGTGGGACCCCTCTCCTACCCCTCACAAAGGGGCTGGGGTTCTCTCCCTCGGCCTCACCTAACTTCTCAGCACGTTTTGGCAGCAGGAGGGCTCATGTGGGGAGGACTGTGAGCAGCGGCCGAGGAGTAGCAGCGCCCAGGAAGAGCACCGTCGGTGTTGAGATCCTGGGGCGACCTCCAGGGCGCAGCTGGGCAAACAGGTATGTGCAGACGGACTGCGGCAGAGGCGAAGCTGCAACGCCAGCAGAAACAGCAGTACCCAGCACTTCCGGAGTAGCCCTGCCTCACCTGGGCAGCTCCGGTGGCCTCACGAGGGAAGCTGCTGCACCTATGGTGACAGCGGTAAAGTCTCCAGCAGCCTGCAGGTGAAGAGCATTCGAAGGACACCCTGGGGGCTCTCAGAAGGATGCTGGGTGTTCGTCGGCAGCAGGAGGTCCTTCCTGCACCAGGGGAGCAGCAATGCTGTGAGACGGGAGTTGTTGCAAGTGTTCTATCCACAGGTATCATGTACTTAGCCACTCCTTTCGGATGCTGGAAAATTTATAAAACACCTAGTGTTGTGGGTGTCTTCCCTTTGCCCTTGAGACAGGTGGGGCAATTCTGGAGCAGGTAAGATCACCCCCCATCTTCACTTGTTCATAGGGCTGATCTCGTTTGGGAGGATTGTGTTCATCATTTCCATTGGACTAATTCATACAACCCTGGCAATCGGTTTGCCTATCAAGCACATGGCAAAACCACACATTTAGAAATGTTGATTAAGTTACTCCTGCTAAGCAGTGAAGAAAGTGACATGCCCTGAGTGCCACACTGAGTCACTTCACACTGAGCTTTGGTTTACATTTCTAACCTTTGATACAAAGATGACGTCAATGGCGACACTGTAACCCACGTACGCTCCTTTTCTAAAGAAGTCCCTTTGTGGCCTCTAGCTTTCACAGTGTTGATGATTGGCTTTGGAAAAAGTTAATGACAGCTTAATGTCATTAAAATTAATGGTCATAATGTCAACAAAATTAATCATCATTAACACCCTTAAAAGTTAAAGATGTGAAAGACTATGGCAGACTCAGCCATAGTCTTCTGAGCATTGGCGTACGTTGCACCCAAGTAGACCGGTTCCATTTTACCCAAATACAATGATGTGTCATACAGTTGCTATCAGTACAATCGGCCAGGTATCTCCGGCTTTCTGCCTTCTGGGTGCATGGTGGGATTGCACTTCCTGCTGCCCTTGTGACTGGGGTGGTACCATGTGACTAGCATTGAACAATAAGTTGTGAGTACAAGTGATGAGTGTTACTTCCATGCTAAAACATTTAATTGCTGGTACAAAACCATTCAGAGATCTCTTTTCCTTTGCCATAATGACCAGATAGTGGCTGCTTCATTGGGGTGGATCCTTTAGTCAGGATGATATAGGGGACCTACAGCCAAGCCACAAGGGATGTGTAGTGTTAATGATAAATAAATCTTTATTGTTTTAGGCCACAGATATTTATAGGGGACAGGAGTGTCACCGCAGCACAATCTCACCTACACTAAATGATGCATGCTAGGACTTACAACCCAGCTACTTCTCTCATTCCAATGAAAGCCCCGGAACAGCTCCAAGTTCTGTAAAACATAATTCACAGTCTTTTATGTTTACTCTCCTATCTACTTCAAATTTCCACTAACCACACTATAGTTGCCTAGATAGGTCTGGAAGGTCTTCTGTTCTCAGCTTATATCTACCCTAATATATCCACGTGTAAAGGAGCATGTGTTTAAAGATGACAGAGACCCTGGAGACATCCAGACCACTGGTACCAGGAACTTTGCATTATACTTCGATTTTCATAATGATACCTCACTAGGACAACGTGATTTTTATTTACTTCAAGGCGCTGTCACATAAATTATCTCATTCAATGGGCTGGTAGTGTTAATGTGACTGGTTTGGTTTTCCTTACAAAGGGAGAGGTCACACAGCCAGTTGGTGGTGAAGATAGAGTCCTTCCAGATCTTTGGCTAACTCAGTGTGGTTCCAAGCCCATGCTATAATGCAGGGTGCTGGGCACAGATGCCAGATATTGCAACCCAGGGCCCTAGTGAGGGATCACTGTGGCATAGTACTTGGAGATCACTGGTGATGCACACTCATCTGAAGGCTGACCCTAATCCCCTTCTTCTAACCAGATAGGTAGTCCAATTTGATCTCTTATAACATTAGTGATCAAAATGGTAATGTCCATACTTTTGTCACTAAGCTGAAGAGCTCACTTAAGATATTCATAATGTAGTACTAGAATTTAGATTTATTCTGGTCCAACATTTTCCAAATACTTGTCCACGCATTGCAAGAGCAATTTCTTCCTTTCTGCATTCTTCCTTGCTTCCTCATTCTTTTCCCAGTAACTGCTCACCTCTTTCCTTTCCTGCCTCTTTTCTCTTCTTCATGCCTGTCATTCTTATTGTGGAATTTAAATAGTTTTCTGAACCACAGCATGATTTAGAACATGGGAGTTCGATCCACTTGCCCACTCAGCACAGGGGCCCTTTCACAGAATTATCAACAAATAATTATTTGGCCTTTGTTTAACATGTCCAGTGATCCTTGGTTCCCAAAGGATCTCTACTTGACACTAACAGCAGTTACATAGTTTTCCAATTTATAATATTAACAAGATAGGAAAATGCAAACAGGCTCTTCTGTGTAAGACTCTCATCTGCCCAGTAGCTTTGGTCTGTTCCCTTCCAGGAGTGAATAGCTCATGCATCTCCCACTTCCAAGTAATGATTCTCTGATTTTTAGAAACCACAAGGGCTTAGTATCTGAGACCACTCTGAAGGGCTTTAGTGTGCATTTTCAGTTGCAATAAACTAATGCGAAGTGGGTCCCAAACTCAGTGTGGTATGCAAGAGAGGACGGGTTTTAAAGCCCTAAGACAGGGAGGGAGGGTTGGCAGCTGCTCTGTGAAGTCTCTGCTTCATCTCAGAGAGTGCTTTCGGATGGCCTGTGACCTCCAGCTCTTTCCCCAGGTTGAACTGCTCGCTGGCCCACAAACACCCTGGCCTCGTTTAGCTCCCGTTGTTCCTTTTGCCGACAACTTTCTAAAACCTCTTGTATATTATCTATGCAGGCTTCTGCCTTATATTAGAATAATCACGATTCTTGCCCTCCCTGTCTACCCAACCTCCTAGCAGTACAAAATTCTTACCAACATGAAGGCAAGAACTACGTATGACCTATTTTTAAAAAAATCCTCATCCAGCCCCCAGCACAGTGCCTTGGGTTCAAAATGGGCTGGCAGCACCAGAAAAAAAAGGAGTCTGTGCAATTTATGATATAGTTCATTCAAAGGTGAGGTCTCTCACAATAGGAATTTCACACAAAAGAAAGAAGTGACTGAAAACCACAGTGCAAGAATAAGCCTGGACAGGTTGTCCTTCCCAAAGCAGGAACGTGGAGGCACGGAGCGCAGGCTGCCCCGGGGGCAAATGGCTCAAGGAGGAGGAAGCCTCTGTAGGAACTTCCCGGTGTTCCTACGTCGCCGACTTGCCAATAAATAGAATAAAATAAAACAACAGCAACACAAAACTGACCTGCCCAGGCCTGCATGTGATCCTTCCCCCAGACACACAGTCACAGCAGCCTGCAGGCCAGGAGGACCGTGCTGTGCCCTCGAGGAGGCGCTCGGGAGGGCAGGGCCAGCAACAAATTCCCCGTAGGGGAAGCAGAGACCCACGTGGAAACAGCTCACCTCTGCTCCCGAGTGATGCTGTTTGATAGTTTAAGAGTGACGTTTATTTCTCCTGCTGGCTCTGCAGACAGCCAGGGAAAACAGCAGGACCGAGAGGAGAGAAAGGAAGGTAGCATGTTCCTGGTCCATGGGTGTCCTCAGGCTGGGATAGGGGTCGGGGCAGCAGTGAGGACAACCAGGGCAGGTCCCGGGCCTGCCAGCACTCCTCTTCATCACTGAGAGAACTCCCCTGACCCACATGCAAAGATCAAGTGGGTAAGAAACTATCGACACCTCTGTATAATGTAGTTATGCCACTGAAGGTATTTTCTTTTCATAACTGTCTGGTTAGATGTCTCTTTGGAAAGGAGAGACGTGCAGGAACATGGGGCCCAGGAAACCTTACCTGCTGGTGGGAGGATAGGGTGAGTATGTGCGCGTGCACACCCACCATCCCCAACACTTAGGCCCCCCGAAAGCTTCCTCACCTCTCATCTTCCTTTGCAGAAAGTTCTAGACCCATAAATAGCGCATTATACTGTGTTGCCCTATTGTATCACTGTCCGTAATAGCGTAATTCACATAGCAGCTTAATCTTTTAGGAGTACCAGAGAAGTCTTTTCTCCCTAAATAGTTGTCAATGTCTGGAAGGCTTTCCAGCCTTTTCTGGATCTTTTGTGCCTGTTCCTGCTTGGCATAGTTCTGGGCATATGGGGATGACTGGGCAGATGTTTGCGAATAGGCTCATTAAACAACTTTATTACCTGATATTGATAGAATTCTATAATTTTCACTACACTATGACATTAAAATAAATCTGAAGGGCTTATAGCCAAGTTGGGAGAGATCAGATACAGCAGTGCATTCTTCTCGTAATTCCGTATGTGCACGTAAGTGGACACCAGGGGCTGGCTGGTAAGCAGATGCACACATGACTGGCTCAGAGGACCCCCGGGTGATTTCTCTCTGAAGCACTCAAACCATTTGCATCGCCCCTAAGTGGGTGGCGTATGTTCAATGTAAGCACAATATTAACAACAACTAACATTTATTGAGCACTTACTGTGTGCCACACATGCCCCAAGCTCTTTCCATATTTTAACTCATTTAATCCTCACAGCGAACCCTGCCATGATCTCTGTGTTGGAGATAAGAAGGGCTGGGAGTGAGCGGCTGGCTGCTTCTGAGTGGTGGGTCTGTCTTTGAACCCAGAGAGCCTAGATGCTTATCCTATGCTTTTAATCCCTGAGCTGTACGAGGAAAATACATTTCCTTGTGTGCATGCATTGTCTCTTGATCTGTTTCAAACAGATAGGGAAAATTGTTTTCATCTTGTTGCAAAGTGGTGGAGGGGAGGTTCTTACATTTTGCTGTCTGCGCTAGAGTGTTAGACAAGCCTAGGGCTAACGTTGGCCCTTGGCTTGGCTCTGGAGCTATTGTGTGGCAGCTTGAATCTATGCATGCAGACAGTGTGCTCAGAAAGGCATATACTACTGATTAAAGATGAAATGAGGCTAATAGACTGCTCTTGGGAAAAGATTAAATGTGCTCACAATAGAAAGAATAGACATGACGGTAATTAATGAAGTAATAATCACTTTCGAACTTAAATAAGACCTAGCTCTTTGATTACAAGTGCTACCATTTGAAAAGAGCTGGCAGGACCCTGTGGCCTGTGGTGGATATCAGTAAAACTGTTTCATCTTGGTGTGGCAGTTACGCTTGATCAATTTATCTGTCGTTTCCAAAGAACTTCTGAGGTTTTTTTCCCTTCCTGTCTTTGTGCTTTCAATTGGTTTTAATCAGAGGCAAGGTGCTGACTCAGCTTCTAGTTTGAATTTATTCAGCTGGTGCAAAGATTCCGTGACAGGGGTTGCATTTACATTTTTATCACTGTCTCTTAAACCTGAATAATTTATCATGTTCTTTCCAGCCCACCCCACCCCCAATCATTTTACAGAGCCAGAGTGAATTTCTTGCTTTTATAATCAAAGTTATTTTGGATGTGCCTGCCTTTTCTCATGGACTTCTGACACCCTCTCTTTCTCACCAGGGTGAAGTTCAGGGGAAAAGATTTTTTTCTTCCTACTGATTAATTCAGCTTAGTTAGATTTGTCAGAGATTTCTTTGTATGAACTCTTTGTCAAAGCATGTGGATTCTACAACAAATTAACTGATTTTTAAAACTTTCTGGTTGGGAATCTAATGTGTTCCATGGGAGCTTTTTTCCTGGACAATTCCACCTTTCAAATGTGGGAATAATAGTCCCGATATAACTGACAAATTATAGTTATGGAAAGAAATGCTTCCCATCATGCCCGTAATTAAGATATTACTGCTTATGTATGCATGTACGCACTCAGGCATGCAGTGGTGTATCAGGCCCGAATGAAATCATTTCAACCCTTTGTCAGTTAAGAAAAAACAGGAATAAACAAGTGCATGTCCTTGTATACAAGGTTTAAGCTAAGGCATTTTAGTGTATGATATTAGAAATACATGAATGTTTCCTCAAACTAAAAAAAAAAAACCTACTTAATTTATTATGTTATAAAAAGATTCACCTTGGAGTCCATTAAAGAGCAAGCTCCTTTTGTATATTTAGAATGGATTTTGAATTACCAAAAACCTCAAGAATTACTCAGTCTCTTTCAGGGACCGGCTTTAGAGCTAGGGAGCATTGGGATTTATGGCTCCAGAAGTAGTATTAAAACATACAACCAAATGTTAGCTGGTATGATTCCTTCCGCACCCCAGGCCACAACTTCCTCAGAGGCTCTGAAGCATGAGGTGCACTGGGCTGTAGAGAGTCTAACTTCCCAGTCCCAACAGGTTTCCAGATGGGAAATTATAATCCTTTCTTGCAGAGATTAATAAACAAACAACAATGGTGTCATGGTTAATTTTATGTGTCAACTTGGCTGGAATATGGTGCCTAGTTGTTTGGTCCAACACCAGTCTAGATGTGGCTGTGAAGGTATTTGTGGGTGTGAGTAACACTTAAATCAGTGGACTTCGGTAAAGCACACTACTGTCCTCAAATAAAGCAGACAGTGTGCACAGGCCTCATCCAATCAGTTGAAGGCCTTAAGAACAAAGACTAAC
>RJWJ010005411.1:5889-68673 GCA_004363605.1 Indri indri
GCTTGAGCTCAGGAGTTTCAGGTTGCTGTGAGCTAGGATGACGCCACAGCACTCTAGCCCAGGCAACACAGTGAGACTCTGTCTCAAAAAAAAAAAAAAAATAATAATTCCAATCTGGGCCAGGTGTGATGGCTCACGCCTGTAATCCTAGCACTCTGGGAGGCCGAGGCGAGTGGATTGTTTGAGCTCAGGAGTTCGAGACCAGCCTGAGCAAGAGCGAGACCCCGTCTCTACTAAAAATAGAAAGAAATTAATTGGACAACTAAAAATATATAGAAAAATTTAGCTGGGCGTGGTGGCGTATGCCTGTAGTCCCAGCTACTCGGGAGGCTGAGGCAGGAGGATCGCTTGAACCCAGGAGTTTGAGGTTGCTGTGAGCTAGGCTGACGCCAGGGCACTCTAGCCCGGGCAAAAAGAGTAAGACTCTGTCTCAAAAAAAAAATAATAATAATAATTCTGGTCTGCTCACTGTTAAGAGATCACTGTAATGAAATAAACCACAATAGATCACCAAATGAAAGAAAAGCACCAATATTTGATGTTAATATTTGAGGATTGGTTGCCAAACATGTCTTTGTGGTGTCGGTATCTGTTGCTTAATAGAATGATCCAGCCATTTCTAGTAGAACTCAATCTATGGTCGCTTATACTGCTTTTCTTCTTTTAGGGTGTAACAAGTGTTTCTTGCTATGATCTGTAACTGCTACTTCTGTAATATCCAGAAAACTTGCTTTCTACCTTTTTTGAGATCTAGGTTCACTCTATACTCTTTGTTGCAACTAGAGAAAGGTGGTAAGCTGTTAGCCCCCATTGCCCACACACACTTTAATAACTTGAATTCTAGCTTGTAGCTGGTTTGAGGTATCTCAAACAGGACCACAGAGTCTTTCCATAATAAGTAATGCTCAGTAAACGTTTGATTTCATTTAACGTGTGTATGTATCTGCCATGCATCAGCAATTAACAACCTTTGGGCTTCCTTGTGGGATATTTAATGAATTTTAATGAAGACCAAGAAACGATTATGGTTTATAGGTAAGGTAAGAGATCTTAGGTATTAAAAACATTAAGTTGAGTGAGTTGGATAGCATACTAATTTTTCTTTACCCTTCACTATAGCCTGTGAGAGTCAGTTGCCTAATACAGGAATTAGGTAGATGGCTAGACTGACCTTGTGCTGTCCATGTATAATTAAACTTGAATTATTTCTGATAAATAGTAACCATAGAAATCTGATTGTGTATTAATGTAAACTCAACTCCAACTGAGGTTTATTTATTTATAAAACATTTAAAAAGATATACTTGAACACTTGTGCATGCTCAATTATAACCTGGACTGTGTTTACTTTAGAATTAGTCATCGGCTTTGTTAGTTGAGGTCTGACGTAAGTACTTGTTTGTCTTTTGGTTTGAGAAGGACCTTACAGGTAGTAAATTTTGTTGATTCTTGGAAAAATTAATTATTTTTTCAAAGACAGGGTAGCATATTTATGTATATTTCATCTGTATTATCTTTAAGTTGTGATAAGTAGCTATGAAGTAAAGTAGAAGCTTAACAGTGACATTTAAGACTTTTCAGAAATTTATGTGAATGAATGAAGTCAGATATATTGCTGCTTTGCAAGTTTAGTTTTACTTATTACTCTATCTACACCACCATGTTTTTATGGAATTTATTTATTTTTGACATGGTTCATGTAGGCATAAATCAAAGTGTTAACTGTTCCAATTGGTGTGAATTTGGTATTAGTACTGCGGGGAGAAGGCTATGGACTACAAAAAAGTGTGGGTTTTGGAATCTGAATTTGAATTTCATACTATACTGTTTAATTAAGTCTGAGACCCTGAGCAAGTTAACTTTTCTGTTTTGATTAATCTGTAAAGTGGAATTTGTACACTCTATAGCAGTGTTTTTTTAAATTGTAGGAGTGTTTTTTTCCCCAAATTGCTCATTAGTCCTGAAATCAATAAAGTCGGTGAGTGACCAGTATCAGGGAAAAAAGAGTTTTAGCTAATAAGGGAAAGTATTATTTTGTGAAATTTTGTTTCATAGTATACATATATACTTATGTATGCAGGTGGGAATTTTGTCTCAATGTAAGATATATTTCTTACCGTGGGCTGGGTTCAAAAATGTTTGAAAAGTGTTTTCTAAGTTAAGATTAATTGCCTAGCCTAGCATCCATTTCATAGTTAGGCACTGAGAGAAAGATGGCTGTGGAGAAGTCTTATTGGATATTTTGACCTTGATGGATTTAGTTATGTTTATATAGATTTTGTCTTTATTCCAAGAACTATAAAATCCAATTTGCTACCTCAAATTGTTGGAGTATGAAAAATTGTTTCTTATTTAGAAAATTATTTGACACATAAAGGTTTTTAGAAAAGCATTGTTTTGGGAATATATGCACAGTAGGTATGAGTGGTTTTTATGACCACTCGGAGTGCAATTTAGCAGTTTCTGGTAAAGTCAAAGACGTGTATACCCTACAGCCCAGCAATTCCAATTCTTCTGCTCGTGCCCAAGGAGACATGCAGGAGAATGTTTATTGTAATATTGTTGGTAATGGCAAAAATTTGGAAAGAGTGTAAAATCTCATGGTAGAAGTTTAGATATATAAATTGTAAGCTCATGAAGTAGAATGCTAAACTAAGTTAAAATGAATAAACTAAAGCTATGTTTATCAATGGTAAATGTCAAGCCAAAATGAATAGAAAAGCAAGTTGCAGACAGATGACAGTGTATCATATATTTAACATTTAGAAACACAAAAATATACATAGTACTGTATATTATTATGAATACAAATATATTAGTAAAAATAAAAACTTGGACTGGAATGAGACACATCAATTTCAGGATAATGGATACTTGCAGGGAGGGAGGGAAGGAATGGGATTAAGTAGGGATTACAGTTGTATCTGTAATGTAATATAAAATCTTGAAAAAAATGACCTGAAGTAAATATGGCAAAATGTTGAGATCTGGTCAATCTGGCTTTTAGGTACCTGGATGGTCGTGATCTTCTTCTTTTCTGTATGTTTTAAATATTCGAATAATAACATTTATTTAGAAAGTTTGGTGTATAGTTCATGGCACAGAATAGCCATTAGTAAGTAGCAGCACACTGTTTTGGGGTTTAGAACAGTAAATTTTCTAAGAACTGGGGCTTAACCTATTTAGGTGATTTTCCAGACTTTTCAGAAAGATGAAAGTTTAGTTCAGTATAGACATACATTAAAATACATAAGTAGAATTATTGAGTATTATTTCTATAATATGGAACCAAAGCGTGAACTGAGACATTCTTTGTGTGACAATATCTCCTTCCCATTCCCATGCATATTTTCCCATTGCTCTTCCAGAATGAGTTACTACTGTATTTGTGATTACCATTGTTGTTGTTGTTTTTCAAGAAACGAGGTCTTACTATGTTGCCCAGGGTGGTCTTGGAATTCTGGCCTCAAGTGATCCTCCTGCTTCAGCCTCCCAAGTAGCTGGGATTACAGGCTCAAGCCACTGTGCTCAGCTTTTGTAATTAACCTTGAGAAGCCCCTGTGTTTTCTGAGATGGACGCTTGTTATAGTTGTACTTCAGTGTGTCTTAGCTTGCCTCCTACCCTTAGTGTCTTACAGATGTCCTTTGCTGAATTATCATAAGCAATTGCTTGAGAATCTTGGTTAACTAGTTTTCATGCTTATTCGAAGATCTGATCTACTGAGCATTAAGACTGCTTTGCAGATCCTCAGTATACTCTAGTCCAGCACTGTTGGATGGAATTTTCTTTGAAATGTTCTATGGCACTGTTCATTATGATGGCCACTAGCTACATGTAGCTACTGAGCTTTTGAAATGTGGCTAGTATGACTTAGGAATTAAATCTTTAATTTTATTTAATTTTGGTTAAATTTAAATAGCCGTATGTGGCTGCTGGCTCCCATATTGGACAGTGCAGCTCCAGTCTATTGTGGAGAATGCTAAATTTGATTACCAGCACTTTACTGAATTTCCTGAGGCTGTTTTCCTATTTGTAAAAAAGGACTAATAATTCTTGCCCAAACCACCTCTGGGGATCCTAGGGAGAAGTTACAGAATGTATGACAAAGGACCGGTCACGTGGGATATTTTATATTAAGAGCTATAAAACTATGCTGCTTATTTGACTTTGCAGTTCCATTTCTAGGAATTTATCCTAAGAAAGTAAATTTTTTTATGTATCTTTGATTATCTGTAAAGATGGTCATCAAAGATTATTTATAATTATTAGTTTGCTAGGGCTGCCTTAAAGAACTACAAACTGGATCACTTAAACAACAGCAATTTGTCTCACAGTTCTGGAGGCTCAAAGTCCAAGATCAAGGTGTCTGAAGGGTTGGTTTTTTCTGAGGACTGTTCTTTGCCATTCACCAGGCATCTGCTGGTTTGCTGGGGTTTTGGGGGAGTCTTTGGCTTATAGAAGCGTTGCCCTGATCTGTCTTCATCTTAACATGGTGTTCTCCTTGTGTGCTGTGTCTGTATCCAGATTTCACCTTTTCATAAGGACACCAGTCATCTTGGGTTAGGGCCTACCATAATGACTTCGTCTTAATTACATCTACAGTGACCCTATTTCTAAATAAGGTCATGTTCTGAAGCACTGGGGGTGAGGACTTCAACATACGAATTTTAGAGGGACACAATTTAACCTATAACAACTGAAAGCAAGGTGATTGTCCTATAGTAGTACCTAATAAATAAATGCTATTTATACAGCTATTAAAATCGTGTTATAAATCAATATTAATGACATGGAAGGAGGTTTGTGAAATATTTTTAATGGGGAAAAAAGATTTTAAAACAGCTAGGTAAGTTAAGTTCCCAACTAGCTAGGTAAAGTAAAAAAATATACATTGATTGAAAAAAGCCTAAAGTTATAAAGATTGTAATGTTAAAATGATTAAGTGACATGGTAGAATTATGGGAAATGTTTTTTCACCTTTTTGTTTTCTAAATTTTATACAATGAATATATACTAGTTTTGTAACAGCAAAAGCCCACCATACATTTCTAGGAGTAGAATTGGTAGGTGCTAGGTCAAAAGGAAAGAATTTAAACATTTTTTATGTAATAGGCATTTCTTCCCATGATCTTTAGTGATCTTATCTCTTATTTTGGTTCAAAAAACTTTCTCAAATGCCTTGATAGGGACCCTTATTTTTCTTATTTCACAGATGTAACTAACCTTACAGTGCTTTATTTTTAGTCTTCTATGTTTCATGAATTTAAGCCTCTTTTAGAGGTAGCCAGTTGTTGGATTCTATGTTCTAAAAAAAAAAATCAGTTAATGACTTTTTGGTATAACTGTGTCTCAGTGATTAGAAGCTGTGTTTTATTGACATAGTAGATTAGATGTGACCTTGGGGATAATTACTTAATCTGTGCCCCATGTTTCTCATCTATAAAATAGAGGTAATATTAGTACCTACCTCATAAGGTTGTCATAAGGAATAAATGACGAAATACATGTAAAGCACTTAGAATGGTACCTTGCCAATAGAAGCACTCAGTAAATGTATACTAATTATTGTTTATCCTGTTGGAGAGTTTAGCTCTCCAGCTTTTTATGACAGCTTTCTATGCATATAAACAAATATGGAATAAATAAATGTGATATCATAGATGCTTTTCTTGATTTGTCGCTTAACTTCAGACATTTTTTTTATATCAATATAGATCTGTGCCATTGTTTTAAATGCCTACATAGTATTCTATTGTGTGTACTATGATTTACTAAATATTTCTTTATCGGACATAATTTAGGCTAATTCTGGTTTCTTGGTATTATAAATGTAGTTGTAATTAATATCCTTACAATAAATTTTTTTTACTGATAACATTCAGTGCTTTATTATATTCAGTTACTCTTCTAAGCACTTTACATAAAATTAATCTTAACATGAACTCCGAGAGATAAGTAATATTGTTATCGATATTGATAGATAAGGAAATAGACATTAAGTATTTGCCCACACTCCAGATATTCTGTCCTTGTGGTACTGCTGATCATTTGTTCTCCTATTTGTGCAATAGTATTATTACTTTTGTGTGTGTGTGTGTGTGTGTGTGTGTCCCCTAAGGCCTCACAAAACCAGAAACACTTCTCCACCCGGTTTTTCTTTTTATTTCTTTGTTCCACCTCCCCAAAATTGAGACTGATTTGCTGTGCCTTACAGCAGGGGTTCTGTGCCAGGAGTAATTTCATGCTCTGTCCCAGGGAATCTGGCAATGTCTGGGGCCTTTTTTGGTTATGTCACATTTTTGATGTGTCACACTACACGCTACTGGCATGTAGTGGGTAGAGACTGTAGATGCTGGTAAACAGCCTACAATTCATAGGACAGACTCTGGAAACGGGAATATCTGGCCCAAAATGTCAGTGGTGCCACAGTTGAGAAACCCTGCATTATAACAAAAAGGGTACCCAAGACTACTTAGCAGTTTATTAATTAAACATTCAGTAAAATAAGATAGTCCTATACTCTGGAACTTACAGTCAATTTTTATAGAATGTATGCTATTCAGGTGGTCCATTCATACAAAAAAGTATAAATCCACATAGTCTAGACTGAAAGTATTCAAAGTCTTGACGATATTAAACTGTAATAAATTTAAAATGTTAGGTAAGGTAAAAATTACATCAATTACTGTGATATCATCAGGATATTTGTGGCTCTTGCTATAAAATATATAATCGCTTATATATAAATGTGGACTGTGGAATAATTAATGTTATTTACAGGCTGATAACTTTTTTTTTATTATTTTTTTTTTGAGACAGAGTCTCACTCTTTTGCCTGGGCTAGAGTGCCGTGGCATCAGCCTATCTCACAGCAACCTCAAACTCCTGGGCTCAAGCAATCCTTCCGCCTCAGCTTCCCGAGTAGCTGGGACTACAGTCATGCGCCACCATGCCCAGCTAATTTTTCTATATATTTTTAGTTGTCCGATTAATTTCTTTCTGTTTTTCGTAGAGACAGGGTCTCGCTCTTGCTCAGGCTGGTCTCGAACTCCTGAGTTCAAATGATCCGCCCGCCTCGGCCTCCTAGAGTGCTAGGATTACAGATGTGAGCCACCGCGCCCGGACCCTGATAACTTTTTAAAAACAAACTTTTATGCAAAGTTGATGGAATGACTTACCCACCAAATCTTTTTGCAAATGATATCTTGTCAATTCTTTTTAAAAATTATTTATTTCAAAATATTAAGGGGGCGATAAATTCTTAAAAGTGGTAATGTTTTGTGAAGAACACCATGAGTTCCAAGACTTCCTAGAAAACTCATTTGAGATTTTTTTCCCTGGAGGTAGCATGTGAAATACTGTTCTAGCCACAGAAGCCATGCATTTTCATAGTGCTCTACCTTTGCTTAAGCTTTCTTATTTTATTTATTTATTTAATTTAATTTAATTTATTTGTTTATTTTTGAGACAGAGTCTTGCTCTGTCACCCAGGCTAGAGTGCTGTGGAGTCAAGAGTAGCTCACAGCAACCTCAAACTCCTGGGCTCAAGCAATCCTCCCACCTCAGCCTCCCAAGTAGCTGGGACTACAGGCGTGTGCCACCACAACCGGCTAATTTTTTCTATTTTTCTAAGCTCTTTTCTTATTTGTATTTCCCTCTATTTCCTTTTTTCTTCTGAAGAATGCCTACTTCTTTGTGATCCTGCTTAAATGTCCCCTTCCCAAATCAAGCAAGCAAACAAACAAAAATAACAACAAAAAACCCCAGAATCTTTTCTTCTTCAGGGCCCTTACAGCATCTGTTCTTTCTTACATTTGTCATTTGCTAAGCAGGTACTTATTACTACCTTTCATGTTCCAGGCACTTTTTGTTAGGTGCCAGGTGGGTATGTAGGAGATAACCAAACATTGTTCCTGCCTTCATGGAACTCACAGACTAGCAGGAGAGAAGACAACAAATAGGTCATCAAAATGAAATATGTAATACAAATTGTCAAAGGTACTATGAAGAAAAAGAACTGGTAGAAAGCAAGAGGGTTTTACTTTGCAATGGGCGATTAGGAAAGGCCTCTCCGAAGCAAGGATGTTTAAGCTAAAACTTTAGTGAAAAGGAGGTAGTCAGTAGACTACTGGGAGTGGGGTGGGAGAAGAGCCTTCTAGGTAAAAGAAATGGCCCTATAGGAAGACCCTGTGAGTGGAAAGGATTATTCTATTATTCCAGGAACTAAAAGAAGTCTATAATAGGCTACAGCAGACAGAAGAGAGTAAAGCCAGAGAAATTAAAAAGTAAGAAGGGGCCAGATCAGGCAGAATCTTAGGCCATGGTAAAGAGTTTAGGTTGTATTTTATTTCCAATGGGAAGCTACTGAATGATTTAAGTAGGCGATATGGTTTGGATATTTGGCCCCTCCAAATCTTGTGTTGAAGTTTGATCTCCAGTGTTGGAGGTGAGGCTTAGTGAGAGGTGTTTGGGTCATGGGGTAAATCCCTCATGAATGGCTTATGCCCTCCCTGTGATAATGAGTGAGTTCTAATCTTGTTAGTTCACATGACACCTGGTTGTTTTTTTTTTTTTTTTTTTTTTTTTTTGAGACAGAGTCTCACTCTCTTGCCTGGGGCGAGTGCCGTGGCGTCAGCCTGACACCTGGTTGTTTAAAAGAGCCTGGCACCACGTCCTCTTTCTCTTTTTCTTCCTCCCACCATGTGACACGCCTGTTCCCCCTTTGCTTTCTGCCTGCACCATGCTTGTACAGTCTGCTGAACTGTGAGCCAAATAAACCTCTTTATAAATTATCCAGCCTCATAGCAGTGCAAAAAATGTATTGGCAGAGAAGGGGAATGCTGTGATCTAATTTACGTTTTTAAAGAGTACATTGGATCACTCAAGGTCAGGAGTTCAAGACCAGCCTGAGCAAGAGCGAGACCCCATCTCTACTAAAAATAGAAAGAAATGATCTGGACAACTAAAAAAATATATACAGTAAAAATTAGCTGGGCATGGTGGCACATGCCTGTAGTGCCAGCTACTCGGGAGGCTGAAGCAGGAGGATCGCTTGAGCCCAGGAGTTTGAAGGTGCTGTGAGCTGGGCTGACGCCATGGCACTCTAGCCCAGGCAACAGAGCAAGACTCTGTCTCAAAAAAAAAAAAAAAAAAGAGTATATTGGAGAGAGGAGGAGTGAACCCAGGAGGCTAATTATTAATAGTAAGTAGTCTATTGCAGTAGACCAGGTGATATATGATGATGGCTTAGACTAGTAGGTTTGAGGAAGTGGAGATAGAGAGTAGCGGGTGGATTTGAACACTATTTACTAGGTGGTTTGACAGGATTTTATTGATTGGAAATAGGGAGTGACAGAAGAATTGATTCAGAGATTTCTGGCTTGAATGGATGGCTGACAGTGCTGTTTTTTGAGGTATTGAAGATTGGGTTGAAAGAACAGGTTTGGTGGGAGGATCAATTAGGAGTCCAGTTTCAGAAGTATTAAGCTTGAGAAACCTAGAATTTGGATTTCAGAAAACTGGTCTGGAGATGGACATTTGGAAATTGTAACCGTAGCGATGGTATTTTAAACCATGGGAGTAGATATCATCTAGAGAATGAATATGAAAATCAAAGAGGGCATGTGAGCAAGCTCTGGGAATTCCAGTATCCAAGGGGTTGGGTAGAAGAGGAAGAGTTGGCAACAGGAAAGGAGACTGAACGGGGAGCAACTAAATGTGCAGTGGAGCATGGGGTCATGGAAGTCAAGACAGGAGTGTATTTCAAAGAGCAAGTTGTCAGCTTATGATAGAGTAAGATGAGAATTAAAAAGTGATCGTTGGATTTGGCAGCATGGATGTCACTGGCCTTCTCAAGAACAGCTTAAACGGAGTGGTGGGAGTGTAAGCTGGACTGGAGAAGTTAAGAATCAGTGGGAACTGGGGAAGTAGAGATAAATGTGTAAAAACAATTCTGTTGTAACACTAGTTTCATATTTGGTTTATATGGCTGCTTCCCTACTAGGCTGAGTTTTTTGAGGTCCGGAGTGATGTTATAAACATTTGTGCTTTTGATCATTAAGGGCTTTACTTTTTGGTTGTCACTTAGAAAATGTTTTCATATCCTATAGATTTTTTTGGAGCATGCTTTTGTCCTCCTCCCTTCCGTTAGATTGTGAAATGAGGGCTTCACCGATATCAAAAAGAAGTAGCTAGGCGTGGTGGTGCATACCTGTAGTCCCAGCAATTCAAGAGGCTGAGGCAGGAGGATCACTTGAACCCAGCCAGGAGTTTGAACCAGCCTGGGCAACAAAATGAGACCCTGTCTCAAAAAAAAGTATTGCTATATTCAATTTATTCTACATTTGTATATTGGTTTTCTTCTTATCCTGCATCATCTCTGAAATCTGAAAGGGTAGGAACTGAACTGGTGTTTTTACATTCATTCATACCTACAGATGTTCTCTATCCTTCTTAGAATTTTTGTTAATGAACCTACGGGGTGGGGGTGGGAGAGTTCTTTGTTGCTTGCCACACAGAAAGCCAGTTTCTGAGACAATGAGGTTTGTCAAGGAAGAAAGGATTTATTGCAGAGGATGCGTCAACCAGGAGGTAGGAAGAATGGACTGCCTCAAATCTGCCTTCCTGACCAGTGGGGTCAGGAGTTTTTCTGGAGGTGAAATAAATAATGCATGAAGTGAGTGAGCATCATTACATGTTTGGGACAGAGTGCAGGGCACGCAAGTGCAGTGAGAAATCATGCTAGTACATATATCCCATGATCAAAAAATGGTAGATAAGTCACTCTCAGGGTGGGGATTTTAGGAGTATAATGAGCTAAGGGTTAATACTGGTCATTCTTTCCTCCTCACGTGCAGGCTGGATGCAAGGAGTAGGCTGCTCAGTGGGTCCTTGGGCACAATCTATGGTGGGGTGTTGCTTATCTTGTCTTCTCTGGACAAACAGGTGGTGTAAGGCTCTGTAGTTATCTTGTGGCTGAAAGTTTCTTTCTGGGAAAGAAACTCAAAAGGGAACCTATCAGTGCAACAGAAAGTTACAAAGTTCTGGTCAGCAAATCTTACTGGCCTGGGAACTTGAAACATAGGAGAACTATAAAAAAAACTGTGAAAAGAAGTTTTCTTGCTTATGGAACTGGTTACATTTTGTCAGATTCTTTTTTTTGATTTTAAGGTTTTTTTTCTGTGTAGCCTCCATGGAAACATTTATTGAGCACCTTTAGCAACACAACCATTCCTTTTTTTTTTTTTCCCAATCATTAGTGTTTCTCCAGCTGGTTTTTAGGTCTTGAGTTTGTTAGTTCCTCTATTATGAGTATATTCTCCTGAGTTCTTCCCATGTTACTCTTTTCTGTTTTGTGTTCCTTAGACATTTCTGTGCTCTCCCTCCAGAAACCTTTTACAGTGCTTGAGGGTACAAGAGAGACACACCCAGTGGATTATTCAGGTTAATATATACTGTTTATTCTAAGCCAGGGTTTCTGTCCTGATCCTTTATCTGCTTTCCTTCTCCAGTGAGCAAAGTAGGGAGCTGAGGAAATTTTAGCAACCACTTTTTATCTTTTACCTTTATGCCTCAGAGCAGATCCATGCCTAAGAAGCTACCCACACTGCTTATATCCCCAGGACCACAGAGACTTTCTAAGTAGAAGGCGTTATTAGTGCCATATTGAAAGAATACTGAGAAGAGAAAGTTACCACTTCCAGGTCTCATAATTTATAATTCCTTCAGTCTGTCTATTTAGACTGAGAGAAGCAGCACCAATTATCAAATTGCAGTGATGAAGTGAATCCATGAAATTAAGTGATGAAAGGAGCCAAGGATTTCAGTTATAGTTTGGGAAGTTGAGGTTAAGATAGGCCAAGTCAGGACTGCATTGAGGATGTCAGATCCTTTGGTTTTGATTACTTTAGCTGTTGAAAAATACCTTAGTTAACTCTTCATCGTCCTTGATGCCAGTTAAACTGTTAGGTTGATCTTGAAAGAGGAGAGAGTTTTGATGTGGTAACAGTTGTTCTTCGGCTCTAATGACTAGTGTCAAACAATCCGGGTATTAACAGTAACATTGTCTGGTGCAGCCACTCCTTTACTAGACTTTGAGGCCCTTGACGGCAGAGAGAGTCTCTTTATCTCTTTCTCTCTGCTATGTGGCACAGTGACAGTAGACACACAATAAATATTGAAGAAATGAATCTAATATGTAAAAACATGTATCAGAGACTGGTCATGTTCTTCTGCTCTGCCTTGGCGCCAGAAACTAAACCCTAATCCTTCACATATTTTATGTAACCGGATCTTTTTCACTATCCCTACTTCTACTACATTAGTGCAAGCCACCGTCATCTCTTATCTGGGCCACTTCAACAGCATTCCAATGTATCTTCTTTCTTCCATTTGTGCTCTCCTAGGGTACATCTTGCAAACAGTAGTCAGAGCTATCGTCTAAGAAATGCAAATCAAATCATGTCACCTGTCTACCCTGATCTTCCAGTGGCTTCCCAATTTATCTTTCTCGTTTTTCAAGTTTATTCCATTCATGAATTAGAAGAGCTGATATTGTGATACTGAGGGATTCTTTTATAAAGTATTTCTATTTCCTCGCCTCCCCTCCCCAAAACAGAACACACACACACACACACACACACACACACACACACACACACACACGGAAAAAAAAATCTATCTAGAAAAACGTCATTAGAGTAGGTGGAAACGCTTCAAAAGAGAGGAACAAATACTTTTTAAGAACCTAGATCCAATTAAGGCATTTAGTTGGGTGTGGTGGTGCATGCCTGTAATTCCAGTTACTCAGGAGGCAACATTGCAAGACCCTGTCTGGGGGGAGGGGGGGTGGAAATTCGCATGAAGTTTTGTCTATCTTTCCAACCCTTTCATCTAATCCTAGAAAGGCCTTCTAGGATACATAATGGAGCCACCTACTGAGCCTGTCTCTAGGTCCGAGGGAAGAAATGAAGAGATTTCTAAATTCTTTAAGTCTCCTCCACTCAAAATGGAGGAAGCTAACAAGGATACTTAACATACATACTTCCCAGGCCAGGGGAATGGCAAGCCACCATAGTCATTAAGAGTGTAGATGGCGCAGGGGCAGGGAAGAAGATTAATGGGTACAAAAATACAGTTAAAAGGAGTAAGACCTAGTGTTTGATAGTTCAGTAGGGTGACCATAGTTAACAGTAATCTATTGTATATTTTGAAATAGCTGGAAGAATTCAAGTGTTCCCAGCATAGAGATAAATGTGGTGATAGATATCCCAATTATCCTGATTTGATCATTATACATTATATGAATGTATCAGAATATCACATGTACCCCCAAAATATTTGCATCTATTATGTAGCAATTAAAAAGAAGACTATAGATAGGCCTTGAAGTCAGACTGCCTGAGTTTGAGTCCCGACTATATTACTTATTAGCCCTGTAACCTTGAGCGAATTGTTTAAATCTCTGTAAGACTCAGTCGTCTTATCTGTAACGTGGAAATATTGCTTATCTAAGTTTCTGTAGGGATTAAGTGAGCACTTAAGAGATTAAGTGGCAGTGTGTTTTCAAAAATGTTAGTTTAGTTATTTTTCTCACAGTCCTCACTATCATCACTATAATCATACTGCCACTCAAAGGAATGTCTTACATTTATCTTTCTTGCAGCATTTATATTGTAATTTTCTATTTCTACATCTGTTTTCCCACAGACTTTAAGAAACCCATTTTATTTACTTATTTATTTTGGAGATAGAGTACAGCAGCACCATCATAGTTCACTGCAACCTCACACTCCTGGGCTCAAGCGATCCTTCTGCCTCAGCCTTCTGAAAAGCTGGGACTACAGGCACTTGCCACTATGCCCAGCTAATTTTTCTATTTTTTATAGAGACAGAGGTCTTGCTGTTTCTCAGGCTGGTCTCAATCTCCTGACCTCAAGCAATCCTCCCAGAGTGCTAGGATTATAGGCGTGAGCTACCGTGACCAGCCTAAGAGACCATTCTAAAATTTATATTCCACTATTGCCTAGTATACATGGCACATAATATACATTTGGGCCAATCTGAGTAAAGACTAATGTTTCAATTCCTCTAAATGAGTAAGCCTTTGTACAGAGAGCACAGAACACTTACAAAATATGGATAAAATATAAGCAAGCTTTAATGCTGCCTCCTAAGATCTAGTGGGGAAGAAAAGGATGATTCCTTGGCCCAATACGAAAGCCGAAGATTATATATTTTTTGTTATATACCTTCATTAACGAAAGTAGAATTCTTATGACAGCCTTTGGTCCCCAAAGAACCTGAGTTCTTCAACCACCAGTTCCATTGTCTCAAGCCATTCCAGAGAGATAGCTATTTTTTTTTTTTTTTTTTAAAGAGGCAGGGTCTCCCTGTGTCACTCAGACTGGTTTAGAACTCCTAGGCTGAAGCAATCCTCCTGCCTCTGCCTCCTGAGTAGCTGGGACTACAGACACAAGCCACTGTGCCCATTGAGAGCCCAGCTATTGATCCTTTTGTTTCATGGGGCCAACTAGATGTGGCGCTGACTCTTGAATATGTCCAGACATTCCAGGACTGGGCACAGATAATCCACTGATCCTTAAAAAGTATGGAAGTAAAAAGCCAATCACAAATTTATATTTTAGTTGTAGCATTGGCATCTAAACTCAAAACTGTTTTATTATAATTAGATTGTATCAGCCGATTTTACACATGAGGTACATAGATTTTTTTTTTTTTTTCACTGTGTGAGGAAATTTAGCCCGGTTCCCAAAGAAAGTCAGTCTTGTTGCAAAGAGATATTTATGGTATTTGGGGGAGTGTTATAAGTTCCAAAAAAGGAATTTTCTCAGGGACCCCTTACCAAGATTGCACTCAGGGAATTTTGGAGAAGTAATTTGATGAATAAAAAATAAATCTTGTCCTTAAAGAGCTTTTGCCCATTATAGCAGTTACGACTTTGATATAAATAATTGTTAGGAGGAGATAGAAAGCAAGAAGTACACATAAACTGCTGTGGGAAATTCAGAGCAGGGAGACAGTATTTTTGACTGATAGTATTTGGAAAAAAGTCAGGAGAAGTTTAGTAGGAGAGATGATATTCATGTATGGTGTTAAACAATGAAGAATATTTTGAACATTTGGAAATGAAGTGTATTGTGAATGTCCTTATTAAGAACAAGTGTCATATATTAATGTATTTTTCAAATGGTGTTTGTGCTGTTTTTGATACTATTAATAATCATCATAATAGCTAACATTTATTGACTGCCTGCTCTATACCAGAATATGTTCTAAGTGCTTTACATTTATTAACTTCTTTAATCCTCACATGCCTATTATATGTATTTTAAAGGAAATGAGACATGAGTCCCAGACAGATTAAGTAATTCACTTGCCCAACATTATACAGCTAGTAAATGGAGTAGCTTAGATTCCAACCTTTGAAGTCAGACTTTAGGCCAACGACAAGTGACCACTAAGCTAAATGTCTTTCTGTATAATCTCTTTTTTCTACTTTGTTCTTTCCTGCGAAATGTTGCCTTTTTTTCCTTTTACATTTTTATCGAAGTTATGCATGCATATAGTTTAAAGAGTCCATCAGGAAGTACTGTAAGTTTTGTTAGGACAAGCAGCAGTCCCACCTCCTTCCCATTAGAGGTTACTTTAAGGGGACTTGTTTGGTCCTTGCTAGGGTGAGCAAGGTATTAGAGGAGAAACAACATATTTGCAACCCTCTCCCTTTCATTTCTTTCCTGCTTGCTTTCTTTATGCTGTACCTTATCTGAGCGTATAGGGTGACCAGCGTTTAGTGCATCCCGAGTTCAGCAGGGAGATGCCAGCCATAAATCATAGTGGTTGCCAGCTCTCCCAATCTTTGGCTTCCCTGTCAATATCATCACCTTTCCTTCACTTCATCTCCCTTCTGGTCCTCACTACCCAGGTATACACTATCATCCTCTCTCACCTGGAATTCTGTACTAGTCGTCTTACTTGTCTGGTTGCTTTCCTCCAGTTTATTCTCTACACTGCAGCTGGACTCACTTTTCTAAGTTATAAATCTGATCATGTCCCTGCCCTGCTCGAAATTCCTCAGGATAAAGCCTTGATCCTTAAATTCCTCAAGACTGTTTATAGGGCCCATCATAGCTGGCCTGGGTTTCTCCTCAACTCTTGCCATTTCCTGTCCCCACTCTTAAGTTCCAAAAATAATTGAACTACCAGTGGTTCCTCCAATGCACTACTTTTCCTCACCTCTGAGTGTATATGCAGATATAAAGATAACGGTCAAACATGCAGCCCATGTCCATGAAAACCAGCAAGCCATGCAGCTAGGTCTCCTAGAATAGCAGGAATCAGGCCCTCCGAGAAAGTACAGAAAACTTAATGTGGAAACTAAAAGGTTGTTCAAGATGAAATGCTGTTCTTTTTTTTTTTTTTTTTTTTGAGACACAGTCTCACTCTGTTGTCCAGAGTAGAGTGCCGTGGTGTCAGCCTAGCTCACAGCAACCTCAAACTCCTGGGCTCAAGCAATCCTCCTGCCTCAGCCTCCCGAGTAGCCGGGACCTACAGGCATGTGCCACCATGTCCACCTAATTTTATACATATACATATTTTTTTCAGTTGTCCAGCTAATTTCTTTCTATTCTTTTTTTAGTAGAGACAGGGTCTTGCTCTTGCTCAGGCTGGTCTTGAACTCCTGAGCTCCAGCGATCCACCTGCCTCGGCCTCCCAGAGTGCTAGGATTACAGGCGTGAGCCACCGTGCCTGGCCTGAAATGCTCTTCTAATAAACAGGCTATCTTGTTACCCCTTTAGCTTCAGGAATTTGTCAACATGGAGCAGAGCCATTATAAGTGTTCTGCTTTTCTCTTTGATTTTTTTTTTTCTTCTTTTGCCCACACTCCTACGTCTCAGACTTGTCCATGTGATTCACATTGCTCTCCCTTAGTAATTTGCTGATTGATTTGCACTGCTTCAGTCCCTTTTGGCGTAGCTTTTCTTTCAGAACACTTGTTCAGCTACTGATCAACTACTCTTGGGTCTAATGATCACCCTTGATTTAATTAAAGGGGGGCAGGATGGTGGGGTCATGCTATAGATATTGGTACTTAAATACATGAAGGGTTGCACTGGGCTTTCCTTAGCTCAGGGCTAACAATAGGGTATTTATTTTAGCAGGGTACCTAGAGCATAACAGGCTCTGTTTTTCATGTGCGAATGGCAATTGGCTGGGTATAGAATTCTGGGGCTGCAATCTTATGTCATTAGATTAATGTAGATGGTGCTTTTAACTAGAATATTTTTATGTACTGACCCCTTCTTTTTTTTCATTACTCTTATCTGATCTCCTTTGAGCTCTTTAAAGTTTCAGATTTGGGTCTTTGTCTGAAGAAAACTTTCTTTTATATTTGATTATTCTATTCCATTTGTTCCTGTGTCATCTTCAGGAACTCCAATTATCTATGTGTTAGAGCTCTGCTACTGTCTTTATGTCTCCCTCCTCCTCCCCTTTTAAAATTATATTGATCTCTTTATTTTTTTCTGAGGGAGTTTCTTAAATTTTTCCTTTAAATCATCACTTCAGTTTTCATCAAAGGTGACTCTTCTATTACTGCTTCTGATGCATTTTTATAATTTCTCATATTTAAGTTAATATTCTTATCTCACTGCACTTCCTTTTAATTTTATCTTCCTCTCAACAGGCTTCCTTATTATTTTAGTCTTTTGTTTTGCCTTTCATCTTTTGTTTCTGTGACCTCCCCTCCTTGTTTAAATTTAGAAGCTGTGAAAACAAATATTATTCTTTCTTTCTTTCTTTCTTTCTTTCTTTCTTTCTTTCTTTCTTTCTTTCTTTCTTTCTTTCTTTCTTTCTCTCTTTCTCTCTTTCTCTCTTTCTCTCTTTCTCTCTTTCATCTATCTTGAGGCAGAGACTCACTTTGTTGCCCTAGTTCAAGTGCATGGCATCACGTTAGCTCACTGCAACCTCAAACTCCTGGGCTCAAGTGATCCTCACACCTCAGCCTCCCAAAGTGCTGGGATTACAGGTGTGAGCCACTGTGCCTAGTCTTAATTGGCTTGTATTTGCAATTATAGAATCAGGCAGCACTTCATTCTGTAAAATAGAATGAGTATAGTGATGAGCTGAGCAGAGGAGGTTGGCTTTATAGACAGAAAAGGGCTGAGGAAAGCAGAGACAGAGAACAAAAAGGAGAATGGTTGTTTCAGAGTTACTTTCCTTGTAAAGGTTAAAGCAGAGGGGACTTCCTTATCATACTGGCTAAAACTGGCCTCGATTTGGGGATTTGGCTATTATCTCTCCCTCTCTCCTTATTTCTTGGAAGGTTATATAAACAACTTAGTTTCAGCTTGGTGGTGTGGAACTTCAGCACGAGTAATTCCATTTTCGTTTGGTCTGTTGGGCCTAGTGCAGGAGCTCGGTTCAAACCAATGACCTCTTATAAATTTTATTTAACATTTGACTTCTACAAAGAACACTCTTTATTTTTGGCAAAGGTAAATCATCTTAGGGACCAAATTTTATTTTCCTTCATAAAAATTATTAGCTTAAGCCATACTTTTAAAAAGGCCTAAATATGTGATATAAGGGAGGATGATTTAATATATATGATAGTGCTTTTATAGTACTTATGATGAGTTTTTTTTTGTTTGTTTGTTTTGTTTTTTAAGAGATGGTGTCTCAGTCTGTCGCCCAGGCTAGAGTACAATGGCACAATCATAGTTCACTGCAACTTGAAAGTCCTGGACTTAAGCAGTCCTCCCACTTCAGCCTCCCCAGTGGCTGGAGTACAGGCATGTCCCACCAAGCTCAGCTAATTTTTATTTTTTAATTTTTATTTTTATAAGAGACAGGATCTTACTATGTTGCCCAGACTGGTCTCAAACTCCTGGTCTTAAGGCAATCCTCTCACCTCAGCCTCCTCAATAGCTGCATAATGGGATTTTTATGGAACCGTTAAAAACTATAGTTGTAAAGACTATGAGTAAACATGGAAAAAATATTTGCTATACCCTTGAGAGGAGATTGATTTTTTCACTGTATAGTTTTCTTCTTAGACTGAGTTGTTCTTCTTAGACTGAAAGAGTTGTCCCTTTTCTTCCCCCTCTTTTAGAACATCTTGCTAACCAGTCAGAATAGCTGAGTCAACCCTTGTGGTCAGTTGGCCGGCAGATGTCACAGTGCATTTTTATGTCCAAATATTTGACAAATGTTATAGTATAACAGAATATTCAAATTAATAATTGTAACTATGCTAACACACACACACACATACTGCCAGGTTGAACAGGGCAGTGGGATTATATATGATTCCTGTCTTCAAAATGCTAACTTTTAAATAAAGAAATAGTGGTTACTGTGTTTGAGAGAACCACACCTTTCTAATGCTAGATTCTGAAGCAGGAGGGTTATAAACAAGGAAACTAGTACCACAAGGCTTTTGAAATTGTTTCATGAGTAGAACAGGTTAGAACAAGGCAGGTTAGCCATTCCTTGTGTCTGGGGAACCAGGTCACTGGTTGCAGAGTCAGTGTGAATGGGATTATTTCCTGTAATCTCAAGGGTGCCAATTGTAGCTTTGGTTCTACAGCAAGGTCAGAGAGACTCAGAGCTGAAGTTACAATTTTTTCAAGGGTTAGGTGTAATTCTTGTATATTCTCTTATTTCTGCCTTTACTTATAAGGAGCCTAGAAAAAAGAAGATGTTCTTTCTTTGGTCTTGACTTCCAGGGTTTTCATATTAGCTGGAGACTTACAAGAGCATGAATGTTTAGTAATAACTATTTCTTTCCCACACATCTTTTCTCCTTCCTGTTTTTTACACATTATGGTAATGTGAAAGAATAGGGATTGTGTGCTGGAGCACCTCCCAGCTTTGACTCTGAAAATACTGCTTTTAAATTAGCTTCTTAATTAGACAGTTTTTTGTTCAATCTGGTATCTTTTAACAATCTTGAGGAAATAATTGATAGTGGTTGAGCAATATAGTGTTTTCTTTATTGTATAGTCAATGTTTTTCAAATTCTGAAAATAATAACCACTTGCTTTATTTTTATTTTTGTTATATATATATATATTTTGTTGTTGTTTTTGTTTTTTGAGTATATGTTCATTACCTTAGGGTAGGCAAATAATTTTTTTTTTTTTTTTTTTTGAGACTGAGTCTCACTCTGTTGCCTAGGCTAGAGTGCTGTGGCGTCAGCCTAGCTCACAGCAACCTCAAACTCCTGGGCTCAAGCAATCCTACTGCCTCAGCCTCCCAAGTAGGTGGGACTACAGGCATGTGCCACCATGCCCAGCTAATTTTTTCTATATATATTTTTAGCTGTCCAATTAATTTCTTTCTATTTTTGGTAGAGACGGGGTCTCGCTCTTGCTCAGGCTGGTCTTGAACTCCTGACCTTGATCGATCCTCCTGCCTTGGCCTCCCAGAGTGCTAGGATTACAGGCGTGAGCCACCGTGCCCGGCCCACACCGATCTCCTTGAAGCATCACAAACACACAGTACTTCAGCTTCTTCTTTGCCTTTAATCACTTCCTTATCAGGAATGGCTTCCATTTACCTTTCGTACTTCCCTAGATTCTGAGTCTTCAAGGCTCATCTCAAAGTATACTTCTCCATGAAGACTTTTCTTAATTACTTTATCCTTTATTGATTACTTCATTCTTAGACCTCTTGGTTTCATGGTCTTGCATTAAGGTTTCTCAACCTTGACACTATTCATATTTTGGGTCATAATTCTTTGCTCTGAGAAACCGTCCTCTGCACTGCAGAATGTTTAGTAGCATCTTTGGTCTCCAGCCAGCAAATGGCAGTAATATCACTCAGGAACTGTTAGAAATACAGATTTTTCAGGCTCCACGGCATTCCGCTGAATCCAGAAACCATGGTGGCAGGGCCCAGCAATCTGTGCTTTAACAGCCTCCACGATTCTAATGCATGCTCAAGTTTGAGATACACTGTCTCAGTAGATTGCAAGTTTTCTTTTTTTGTAGGAAAGAACTATTGTTTTCATTGTGTTGTTGACTTGTATAATGGCAGATTTATGCCTATTGGTCAGTAATTGCAAAGCTTAATCTTTTTAAGATAGCCTTAGCCGGGCCATTCTAAGAGATGTGTACTTTCTGCACATTTATGAGAAAGAATACTAATTGGGAAGAGGATTTGAATTGACATGAGACTACAAAGGGCAGTCAAGTGGGACATATACTTTGATTCAATAAGAAGAAATAAATTTTAGCAATAAGTGCTGCCTGAAAGTGGAGAGGACCTTGTGAAAAGTACTGAAGGACCTGTCTCTTGGAAGTATTAAGTGGGGCTTGGTTGTCATCCAAGGTGAAGCTTTCAGTTGTAATGCAGGACAAGGAGAGTGGCAGATATATACCCTTAAGTGTCTTTTCCAGGCATTGTGTGTTGGCTTTTCCTTTTATCTTTTATTCCCCTATGGCATTTAGCCCTGATCTTCATTTACAGATATTTGGTAGTTTCTGGAATTTAGCAGTTTTCCTGCATGTATGGTCTTAGGAGCTGACACTTGCAGTTCCAGTGTAGGATTCTTTGTTGTGTAGCTCTCTACTGTCTTTTTGGAAACAGCTCTTTGTGATCACTTTGACAGGAGTTTCTCTTAATACATGCTTATTCTCAGAAAAAAGTTACGTTTCACTCTTGTTGTAAAAGCTATCGTCTAGGTCTGGCCTGTTATGTTCTTCTTTTGGCATGAACAGAATGGAGGGAGTTTCTGTGATGGGTTTAAATAAGGAACACTTGCAACTTAAACCTTAGAAAGAGATCTCACATGAAACTGGTTGCCTGCCATAGGAGTAACTTGTATGTCTTTACCTTCTTGTCAGGAGGCTGGAACAGAGATTTCTACATTGGATATGAGATTAGATTGGATGACTTTTAGGGGCTCTTCTGACTCTCTGCCTTTCAAGTTTTGATGAGAAGTCCCAGCTCCTTTTCTCAAGAATTAGATTTAATCTAATCCTAACTCTAATGATGGCACATAGTAGGTGCTCAAGAAATATTGACTTAGTAAAATGAATTTGTAAAAAATCTTCATGGTATCCTTTTTTTTTTTCTCTTGCAGTTAAAAGAGCCAAATTCCAGGGTTCACCAGGTAAGGCCAGCCTTCTACTCTTATGTCCTCCCTATACTTGCTGTGATTTAAAAGCAATCTTTAAAAAATCATTAATTTCACTTAATCCATTGGTCAAATTCAGTAATTTAATTAATTCATGAAATTTTTAATTAAAATCAATGCTCTCGTAAAACATTAAAGTATGTATATCTGTATCTGTCTATCTAGTGAAAAGTTAGTGTCCTTACCTCTTGGCCAACCCATTTCTACTTCTCAAAAGTAACTATATATTTAGAGCTTTGTATCTATCTTTTCAGGCTTTTTCTGTGTATATACACATATATACAAATGGATCACGCAACATATATCTTTGTGCAACCTGCTTTTTTCCCCCCAACAATACATCATGAAAGTGTGTGTGTGTGTGTGTGTGTGTGTGTGTGTATGTATGTATGTGTATCTGGTGCTTTCTTTTAAGGTGCTGTATAGAATTTTTTGTAGACTTGTACTGTAGGTCCCTGATTGATGAATATTTAGGTTGTTTCCAAGTTTTTGTTATTAATAAGCAATAAATGTTCTTGTGCGTTTATCATTGCCCACTTTTGCAAATGTTATCTTTATGTTAGAGTCCAGAAGTAGAATTGCTGGGTCAAAGGTATATGTTTTTTAAAAATTTAGTAACTGTAGCCAAATTACTCTTCTGAAAGTTTTCGATAGATTATACTGAGACCAAAAGTGTATGAGCATTTATTTTCCCAAATCCTTATCAACATGAGATTATGAAACTTTTAAATCTTTGTCTATCTGAAGATGAAAAATATCTCCTGATTTTAATATACCTTCCCTTAGTTGTGAATGTCACATTAGGAAGACTTACTCTGGTTATTGCTGGGGGGAAAGGGAGGGGGACTGGAAGTTACTGGAAAAACATGAACATGCTTGGGGATTGAGGCAAACCTGAAAGACTGTACCTTGGGTGCAACAGGCACTAAAGCAGTTTCTGAGCATGCTTCTTTCTCTACTGGCTCTGGGTTAGGGCTTCTCTTTGTTCTGAGAATCTGTTCTGTTCTCCTGTCTCTCCCAGCTGGCTTTCTTTGCTTACCCATCTTGCACAAGACCCGTAATAGCTGCTCCAATGGAATTTATATGTCCTTCCTTCCAACTTCAGCATTAACCACCAATTGTCAATATTTCTCCCCCTGCTCCATTAAAATCATTTGAGAGAGAATCAGATTTATCTCAGTTTTTGACCAGCCCATGGATTGGCTGCTCTTGGGTTGTATATACCCTTTGTCTGGTCAGCCGTGTATGATCAGACATGGAGGGTGAAGGACAAGATCATATGATATAAACACAGCTCAGTGGTCTATTGCACTACTACTGGATATGGATGGGGATTCCCCTCGTGTGGGCTTTTATCATGTATCTTTAGTATAATAAAATGTGTCTAAGTATAAAACTACACAATTTTTAATGATATTTAAAAGAAAGATTTACCTTCTGGTGGAAGTGTGTGATAAGGGCCCATTTTCTCACATCTTCTCTAACATCAGGTAATCATTTTAGGCAATATTTGCCAATTTGATGAGTCAAAAATGATAGTTTGCTATTTTTTCATTTTCTAAAATTATGACTAATTTCTTACATAGAAAAACAAACCCTCAATTCAGTGTCCCTAATCATGGCTGACATGAATTTAGTAGGGTGAGAGCCAAATGTGCTGTATTAAGCATTATCCTGAGCCTTGGGTTCTAGGCCACCACTTGTCATTTAGTACTCAATTTATACTCTCAGGTTAGAGAATTTCCTTTTCTCAACTCTGTGATAAAATTTCTTTATATGTAACTTGTGCTTTAGGCCAAACTGAATAATAGATCAAGCTTGAAGTCTATTTCCTTTCTAAGGATTTTTCCTTAATTCTTGTCCCTGTCAACAGCTCTGCAGTTCTTTACCACTTTTTATTTTTCCCTTGTGGTACTTATCTCATTGTACATTTTATTAGATTTATGCATCTTATCTTTCCTACTGGGTCAATTAGATTAGGTTTTTTTTAGACTGTAGGTGGGCTATAAAATCAATTTAGTATGTTATGACTAAACTTTTATTAGATTAAATAAATCAGAATAGGAAATATCAATGTATCACATCCTGTATTTCATGAAGCTTTTGTGTGTGTGTTTCTACTGGGTCATATATAAAATAGCTTTCTTAAAATTTCAAAAACACAAAATTTGAAAAATGCTATGTTAGATTATGCTCTTGAAGATAATGTGTAGTTTTATAATTTTGCAACTCTGCTATGTCTTAAATGAGGCTATGTTTAATATATAGCTTCATTTTTTCCTGTGCATGTATTAATAATACTTTAACTTGGATATTACTTAATTCCAATGGTTTTATGAGATTGGATGACAATCTGAGCACTAAGTATTATATCTTCATTTTGTATTTTTTCAAAGATAAATTTAACACATATGTGACCCTGAAAGTACAGAATGTGAAGAGCACGACCGTAGCAGTTCGTGGTGATCAACCTTCCTGGGAACAAGATTTCATGTTGTAAGTATTTTGTAGCAGCAGCAGGGTGCCTACATATTCCTTAATCTTCCTAAGGTAATTGCATTAGATAAAACAATTAGAAGGCTTGATTTCTGTGATTTATAAAATGTGCTAGCACTGTTAAATATTCTTTTTGAAAACTACAGAGTTATAGGAACAAGTGAGGTGTGTGGTAGGTGAAGTACATCTGCAGTTTTCTCTCATGAATTCATAATCTGTTCTTACAGATGAATGATGAATGCAAGTAAACTCCCAATTAATTTGAGTGGGTGAAAATACTACATAGTCAGATTTTCTCAGCGATCAGAATTAGGATGTAGTATAACATACTTAGCATGATATTAAACACAACTTCATTTTTGTTTGATTCTCAGAAGCTCCTTGAAGGAATGTGGCTATGCATGTGAGAGACTGTATATTTGTTATGTACCTAAGTCATCTGCTTTAGAAGATGAAGATTTCTGTGCTTATAATCCTTTTGCTTTATGGGATAAAATGTCCATGTTCAATTAATTAAAATGAGTAAACACTAGTAGAATTTCTTTGTTAAAGACAGGGTCTCAGTATGTTGCCCAGGCTAGTCTCAAACTCCTGGGTTCAAGCAAGCCTCCTGCCTCAGCTTCTCAAAGTGCCGGGATTATAGGCATGGACCATTTTGCACAGCCAGAATTTCTTATATATAACACAAAATTAGTATATTATGATTTTAAACTCTGGCTGTAAAAACTTGATATTTTCCTCCCTGCCACCCCTGACTTTCAGGAATTTTTTTTTTGTTCCTGCTGTAGAAAAGGGGAGAAAAGTATAAAATATCGTATTGAAGGACTGGACAAATCACTTACCTTCTCTGAGTGCCAGTTTCCTTACCAGTAAAGGTCTACCTTTCTTACAAGGTTATGCTTATACTTTTGGGAGTAAGAGGTAGATGTGAAGGAGTCTGATGAGAAAATGTACAGAAATTGCTGTGAAATTTTAAACTTAACTGAAATTGCTTTGCAAGCTTTATAATGTGGCTCAAAGAGATGTAGGGATGATTATTGTTTTTATGGGGAAACTTTCCAATCCTCTGCCTTTTAATATATTTCTTCTTATACTACCACTTAGGAATCTTTATTGTAATAGTTACAGGCTAAGATTTTGAGGGCTTGGCCATGACAACAGCAGAAGAGAAAGACAGAAAAGGATAAGTAGAAGATGTTAAAGGAAGTAGAAGCAAAAGATTTGCATGAATGATTGGATGAGTGATATGCCACTCATTAGGATAGGGGTTAATATATGATCAGTTATGGACAAGCTTATATTTGAGATTCTTACAATGGCAGATAGGAAGAGAAGTACAGAAGATAGAAACCTGAACCTGGCACTCAGTGAAGGATTCTGGTTTGAAGAATAATTTGTTAGTTGAAGCATAGGCATAGATGAGAAAGCTTAGAGAGTGAATGTATATGGTGAGAAAAGGGACTGGGGTAGAACCTGGAGAACACCAGCATTTAGTGAAGTGACAAAGAGGAACTAAAAATGAATGAGCACAGAGGTAGAAGGGCCGGGAGATAATGGTGTCATGGAAGCTGAGGGAGAACTGGGGCTTCAAAAAGAAAGAGGCCAATGTTGTCGCACTTCTCACTGGTTGCCTCTCTCTCAAGATTATATAAGCGTCATTTACCCTCTCTGTTACAGTGACATGAGAATGAGACTACCTGTTCCCTTCTTTACATACTAGTGTGCAGAGTCAGCTATGAATAGTTTATACAGATCTCTTCCCATACCACTATGTTAGCTATAGTCCTGGCTGTGGCATGTAAACCTAGCAATCCTCCTCTCTTCTGACTTCTAATTATGACTGTTCCCAGAATGTCAAGCATAGTGATCTTCTGCAGCCTCTCATCAGCATAGTTAGCATTATTTTTATGTTTTTATTTTCCTATTTCCCACAGTATTTCCCCTTTCAACCCTGCTGTCATATGTGTGCATTTTCTTCCCTATCTCCCACATTGAGATGCTATGTGAATTTCATCCTCTCCCCTTATACACAGGGGTTTTATTAGTTAACTTTCTCTACCTTTCTGCTCCTCCTATTCCTTATTTCTCCTGCCAGTTTCACTGGCAACTCCATTGTTGGTCTCCTGTCTCCCTTTCTCCTTTTTCCTTCTCCCTGAGGTGTTATGTGGCAATATCTAATATCCATTTTTGTATTTTTTATATTATTCATCTTTAATATTTCTGTGTCTTATTTCCGGGACTAGATTGTTCATTTCTTAGTGACAAGAAGGGCATTTTCGTTTATTGGTGTGAATTTGCTTAGCTGAAAATCTCGTATACACATGTGCACATATACTCTTGATTGAGTTAATTAACAGAAAAGAAACTTCTCCAGAGCCCTAGTGATGAGGTATAAACAGAGCTCTCAGATTTCTTAGATGGGCCTGCTGAGCAAATGTAGGTGAGATGAGAAGCTTCTTGTAGAAGATATACTCATTTTTCCTCCCAGTGTTATTGAGGTATAATTGGTATACAAAAAACTGCATATAATTAACATACACAATTTGGGTATATGTGTATACTTGTATTACAATCGCTATAATCAAGGTAATAAACATATCACCTCCAGAAATTTCCTGGGTCTCCTTGTTTTTGTGTGTGTGTCATTAGAACACTTAACATAAAATTTACCCCCTTAACAAATTCTTAAGTGCACAATACCTTATTGTTACCTGTAGGCACCATGTCTCTGGAACTTATATAACTGTAGCAAAGGCATTTTTCTATGGATACCTTACATAGGTTTCTAAGAACCTAAAGAATGATTATAGCATTCTGGGACGTTTTGATTTTCCCTGAATGATCCTGGTGAGAAAGCATTCAAGGTTTAACAAAACAGATGTAGCCGTTTCTTTCATATTATCTAGCTTTCCTGAAAGGGCTTTCTTCTTTCCTTTAGTGAGATTAGTCGCCTGGACCTCGGTCTGAGTGTGGAGGTATGGAACAAAGGATTGATCTGGGACACCATGGTGGGGACCGTGTGGATTGCACTGAAGACTATTCGTCAGTCAGATGAGGTCAGTCAGTGCGTTGCCTGTTTGGAGGTATGGTTCCTAGCCCTTGTTTCTCTCTGTGCTAGTTCCAGTTTAGCTAATATTCATACATGAAGCTCAGATTATTCTATTCTACCCCTTTTCTAATAAGAGGGCATACCACCTGCCTATTCCTAACTTCAGCCAGAAGTTCAGAGATTTTTTTTAAGTCTGGTCTTCCCTATGTCCTATCACTGAGCTCAGAGGTTCCAGAGCACCTTTTCAGCCTTATCAGGTAGGTAGCCTCTTTGAATAGAATGTGTGTGTTTACGTAGGGTACTTGCGGTTTCTGCATTCTTCTCTAGAACATGTCCCTGGGAGGAGTCCCATTAAACTTCCTTAGTCAACTGTCTGGATCCTGTTCTCTGCTTTGTTTCCTTGAGTGACCAATCTCCAGGGAACTTGTTTCAGTCCTCTTCTTCTACATGTAACCCTAACAGAGTTTAAGGAACTACTAGGCCTAGCAATTGGTATTCTCCCTGTCTCTGTACATTATTTTCGTATCGAACTCCCACCTCGTTTTATCAGACTAGACTATAACTCAGCATCATTTCCCTATAGATACTCACTTTGGACCTGGACAAAATCTATTATATTTTTATTTGGCTTTAATGTGGATCATGAGTTTTCTCTGGGAGTGGGGAAGTTGAAGGTGTTGCCTCTATTTTCTATATTTCTTTTAGTTCTGGCTAAGTCTCTACTCCCTCGGGAAGATGGGCAGCTCATTTTCATTGCAGCCCCAGTTCAATTCAATCAGCAATGTTTAGTAGCTCTTTACTGATTAGAGGCAGTGACATACATCATTAGGTGACAAAGTCAGTAAGAATTGCGCAGATTAAATATTGATCTACAGAGGTGCTTAGTTTCAGAGTTTGGTACTCCGGAAATTCTGTCCTCATTGTAACTGCAGAGAGCTGAACATGGTAAAAGCTGCTCTTCCCACCGAAGAGGGGGAACATAACCTACATGCAGCAGAGGCAGGTGGTGACAGCGGCATGTTTGACTCGTCAGGATGTGAGTGGTCCTCAGAAGCTTTCAAACAAGGAACTTCAGAGAAAAACACTTGGCTCTTGAACAAAGAAGGGAGCCAAGAAAGATTAAAGTTTAATATTAGATCTTTGTTTCCTAGGAAGGGCCTGGGGAGTGGTCCACACTGGAGGCAGAGACATTAATGAAAGACGATGAGATCTGTGGAACTAAAAACCCAACTCCTCATAAAATTTTGCTTGATACAAGATTTGAACTGCCTTTTGGTGAGTCCGATTAGATTTTAAAAGCCATCTAATACTTTTTACCATATCGTTGCTAGTTGTCTCATTAATGTGTATTTTGTCTCCTCAGCCATCTCCTTTGAGGATATTCTGTCTTCACTCCCTTTCCCATAACACCTAGCCCAGGGCATGGTACAAATAGACTATAAAATAGTGCTCATTAAAGGACCCACACTAAAAAGCATTCTCTTCAACTCACTTAGTTTTCTGTGACTGTTTATTATAATGACTTACGAGATAACTGCTTGTTAGATTTATTCTTTTGAAAATATTTTAACATTTATTGTCTTGAAGTGAATCTATTTTATGATTTGTTAGTTTTTTTTGAACTGATAGAATATGATTTGTTAATTTAAATATTAAGTAACACTGATAAATAGAATAGTAATTTAAAAAATCACAAATTACATGCTTGTGGTAACAATTCAAATAGTAAGGACATACATATGGATAAAAAGTTAAGGTTCTTTTCCTTTCTCCTTTAATTTCCTTTGCATTGCCCAAGGTAAACCACTATTAACTTTCTTGTGTCTTGGTTTAGACACATGACATCTGTTATTTTTTTCTCTTTTTTTTTTTTTTTTTTTTTTTTTTTTTTTTTTTTTTTTTTTTTTTTTTTGAGACAGTCTTGCTCTGTCACCCTGGCTAGAGCACAGTCGCCTCATCATAGCTCACTGCAACCTCAAATTCCTGGGCTCAAGCAATCCTCCTGTCTCAGTCTCCTGAGTAGGTGGGACTACAGGTGTGAGCCACCATGCCTGGCTAATTTTTCTATTTTTAGTAGAGATGAGGTCTTTTGCTCAGGTTGGTCTCATACTCCCCAACCTCAAGTGATCCTCCAGCTTTGGCCCACCAGAGTTGACATCTATTTGGTAAAAATTTATTTTGGCAAAATTTGGATTGTACTCTATATGCTATATATAGTGTTTTATAAACTACTTAAACATTTATTATGAACATTGTTCCATGTTATACTTTAAGATCTGTCTTAGCCAGGCAGTGGCACACTCCTGTAATCCTAGCTACTGGGTAAGCCGAGGTGGGAGGATCCCTTGAGCTCAGGAGTTCAAGATCAGCCTAGGCAATATAGTGAGATGCCTATCTCCACAAAAAATAAAATAAAATAAAATCTTTTTTGCTGATTTGAACAGATACCTGTACCATAATTTATCTAAGTAATCCTTTATTGATTGACATGTAGGTTGTTTCTAGTTTTTTGATTATTACATACTGCTGTGACTAACAACTTTGCATATCTTCGCCTATGTTAGTCTAGAGTGAATTTCTTAAAGTAGAATTGCTGGGTCAGAGGGTATGTGCATCATTACTTTTCATGGATATTGCAAAGTTGCTTTTCACAAAGGCTGTACCAATTTATGGTACTACCAGCTATATCTGAGGGGTGTCTGCTTCTGCTCATCTTTGCTAATATTTTGTATTTCCCAATTTTTAATCTTTATCTAATTGATTTAAATATTACCTTGTTTTAGTTTAGTTGAATTCTATTTCATTTTTTTATTCACATTATTGATATTTGCTCGTTCTATTGTTATTGCTGCTGTTTTATGATTTCAGTTTATTTATGTCTTGTATACTATGGTGATTTAAGCAAAAATGGCATGATTTTTCAGCTAGCTCAGAAATAACTAAACTTGGAACAACTATTACTTCAGAAAAATAGAAAAGAAGACATTCTTATTTGGACTGTAGGCCAGGTTGCAAGTGAAGAAGAATGTAAGAAGAATCATACAGTATTGTCTTTTTTTGTGATTGACTTATTTCACTTGGCATAATGTCTTTGAAGTTCATCCACATTATAGCATGTAACAGGATTTTCTTCCTTTTTAAGGCTGAATAGTGTTGCATTCTGCGTATATGTCTCATTTTGTTTATGCTTTCATCTGTTGATGGACACTTGGGTTGCTTCAGCTCTTGGCTATTGTGAATAATGCTGCTATGAACTTGGGTGTGCAGATATCTCTTTGAGATCCTGCTTTCAATTCTTTTGTGTGTATGTGTGTGGCATATATACACATACACACAAAAGTGGGATAGCTGGATCATATAATTTTATTATTTTTTGGAAAACTATGAACTTTGAGTATCTCAATATCCCAGGGTCTAACTTTTCTTCTAAGCTAATCCTTTGGACTATTTTGGTCTTGCTGAAGGGAAGGTAGTATGGTTATGTAGAATATGGTTTTTGGAATCATATTGACTATGGTTTGAAATGGCTCATCTCTTTATGAACTGAATGACCTTGGCCAGATTATTTAACCCCTCTGGGCTTTAAGTTCCTCATCTGCAAAATAGAACAATGGGAGTAAGAGTACATTATATTGGTTTTTTGTGAAGATTTAAGATAATGCTTATGGCAAGAACCAAACCACCAGTAAAATGTGTTCATTACCACCACCCTTCTGACTTGAGTCATTTGACTGAATAAAATATTATCTGGTGATGATTGAACTATTTATTACCTGCTGATGTTTCTTCTTTTCTGTGGTAGACATCCCAGAGGAGGAAGCCAGATATTGGACCTACAAATTAGAACAAATCAATGCCTTGGGTTCTGACAATGAGGTAGGAATTTGCTTATTTGCAATATAGACAGATGGGAAAAATCTCTGATGCTCTTTATAGGTTGTCTGGGGTGAGGGGGTGGTGCAGGGTAAAAGCATGTTGGCCTGAAGAAAGAAATAATTTAAATTGCATTAAATAAAAAGGGCATCTAGAAGATTGCCTGAAATTTCATTAGAAGGCTCTATCTCCTACTTATCCTTCTTTCTCCTACTGTCCTGCAGACTGTGGCACTGGTTCTGGCTCTAGGCTACTGAGGAGGGTGCTTGTACCAGGGAATCTGTCCTCTTTTGTTACACACAGGAGCAGAGGGCATTTCTTCTCTTCCCTCCCAAATTTTTGGATATTATCCTTATTTACGTGCTCTTTTTATGGATGATTAGACTATTGCAATTTTTGGTCTTGCTCCAGAGACGAGTCTGGTGCATATAAGAGAACACAATAAACTCATCCTGAGGCATCAGAAAGGGAGAATGTTTTTATTATTGGTGGTGGAGGGAAAAGATAAGTTTATTTTTTGACATGTTGGGCTATTAAAAAATGGGTCTGATTATAAGGTAGAATTTGAGTGCTAGAAGATAGTTCAGTGGAAATGTTTGGTAAACAATTTCATGAGAGTCTGAAGCTGGTTGGATGGGGTAAGGGAGCTGTAGGTATAGAGTTTGGATTCATCAACATGTTGGTAGCAGTTGAAGTCGTAGGAATGGAAAAGCTTGCTCAGGTAGAACATGTAGAGAGAGTATTGGAGAACAAGGATAAAACATTGAGAAACATTGTGATAGAATTCTGGGAAACAAAAGAGACTGAGAAAGAACTCTTCCTTTGAGAAAGGAAGAGTAAAAGAACCAAGAAAGGTTCATGGAACAGAGAAAAAATTGATTCAAGGCAGAAATTCTCAATAGTATCACATGTTCAAACAAGATTAATTCTGAAATAGTCATTAGATTTGGCAATTAATGACCAGTATCCATCCATCAACTAGTACAGAAAACCAAAATGCAGTGGTTTGATGAGTGTATTAGTTTTCTAGGGCTGCCCTTACATACTACCACAAACTAAGTGACTTACAACAACCGAAATTTATTTTCTTACGCTTTTGGGGACTAGAAGTCTGTAATCAAGGTGTCTTCAGTTTCATCTTGAGGCTCTGAAGGAGAAACCATCCCATACTTTTCTCCTAGCTCTAATGGTTGCTGGCAGTCCTTGCTGTTCCTTGGGTTGTAGATGTATGATTCTAATCTCTGCCTCTGTTGTCACATACCTCCCCGTGTGTCTCTCTGTGTGTCTTCATAATGCATTCTCCTGTGTCTATGTCCAAATTTCCATTTTTCTTATAAGGACAATAGTCATTGGATTAATTTGATTACATCTTCAGAGACCCTATTTCCAAATTCATAGGTACTTAGGGTTAGAACGTCAATATGTCTTTTGGGGTGAACACAATTCAACCCATAGTGATTTAAATAAAAGATGAAGAAATGGAATTTGGGAGAAGTTGACAACTAACTACTCTTTTCAGGATTTTCCCTTACCTCAACCAAATCCTCAGTAGCTTTCTATTATTAAGCTGCATAACTCTTCTCATACCCAATCCCAACTTTTTTCTTCTTTGTCGAAAGCTCCAGTCTGTCTTCTCCACTTGATAACTGCCAGCATTCACTGTATCTTTGCGAGTAGTATATGGCCTTTCAAGCTCCCATCATTGTTTTCGTAGTAAGAAAGCACATTGTACTTTTGATGTTATAGGCTTTACTGTATGTCATTATGCATCAATAGATGAAGGGATTAAAACAATAAAAAACAAATATAACTTCTACAAATATTTCAGAGTTTTAAAAAGTTCTGAGAATGGTTCTTGTTCTTTGGGTCCCAACTCCCTATGGGATTTTTGCTGTCTGTTTACATTCTAGGATATGGAACTCACTATGTTTACATCTTTCATCCCCTCTTTCACCACCCTGTTTTTCTTTTAACAGCTTTATTGAAATAAAATTCATGTATTTCATACATTGACTCATTTAACATGTACAATTCAATAGCCTTTAGTATATTCAGAGTTGTGCATCTATCACCAAAGACAATTTTGAACATTTCATTACCCCATTAAGAAACCCTGTGCCCTTAACCATGACTCTCTCATCTCCCACCCCCACCTCCCTGCATCCTCCTCAGCTCAGCCTAGGCAAGCACTAATCAAACTTCTCTCTCTCTATGTTGACCTATTCTGGACATTTTGTATAAATGGAATTATATAATGCATGCTCCTTTGTGCCTGTCTTCTTTGAGGTAGCATAATGTTTTCAAGGTTTCATCCATGTTGTAGCGTGGATGTATCAGTACTTCATTCCTTTTTATTGCCAAATAACATTCCATTGTATGGATATACTACATTTTTTTACTCATGCATCAGTTTATGGACAATTGAGTTGTTTATACTTTTTAGCTATTGTGGATAATGTTGCTATGTACATTTATGTACAAAATTTTATGTGGACATGTTTTTTGTTCTTAGGTATGTACCTGGGAGTGGAATTGCTAGACCAGATGGTAACTCTATGCTTAGCTGTTTGAGAGACTGCCAGACTTTATATTCCCACCAGCAGTGCTTAAAGGTTCCAATTTCTTCACATCCTTGTCAGCACTTGTTATTATCTATCTTTTTGATTATATCCATCTTAGCAGGTGTGAAATAGTATCTCATTGTGATTTTCACGCCATTTAAAAACGTTTATGATGGAAATTTTCAAACATAAAAAAAGATTGTTCTTCCCTCCTTTTGCTGGAGTATTTTAAAACCAATCCCAGGCATCACCTTGTCTCAACCGTAAATATATCAGTATGTATCTCTAGCAGATAATGCCTTTAAAAAATAGCCACAATGCCATTATCACATTGAATTTAACAATAATTTCTTAATATCATGTTACCTAGTCTGGCTTCAGATTTCCTTTATTATCTCTAAGATTTTTTTTCACAGTTGATTTGTTCATTTCTTTCTTTTCTGTTTCTTTTTTGAGACAGGGTCACTCTGTCAACCCAGCTAGAGTGCAGTGGTATCATCATAGCTAACTGTAACTTCAAACTCCTGGTCTCAAATGATCTTCCTGCCTCAGCCTTCCAAGTAGCTGGAACTATAGGCACACACCACCATGCCTGGCTAATTTTTCTATTTTTTGTAGAGATGGGGTCTCATTCTTGTTCAGGCTGGTCTCAAACTGCTGACCTCAAGCAGTCCTGGCCGATTTGTTCATTTCAAAATCCAGACAAGATGTGCACATTTGGTTATTATGTTTCTTAAATCATTTTAATTGTATAACTATTCCCCTTCTCTCATTTGTTTTGTAGAATTCTGCACATTCTGGATTTGAGTGATTATGTTCCCAGGTTTTATTTACCATGTTCATTTATCCCTATTACATCCTTTAAACTGATAATTACATCTAGTAGCTTGAGGATTAGATTGGGATTTAGACTGAAATTCATTTTTTTGATAGGCAGTTGGTGTCTTATGCCACTTTTAGCAATGTTAAATTTCAGTAGTGGATTCAAGTGTTGTCAGGCTATTTCATTGATTATAAAGTTTTCTCATCAGCCTTTCACCTAATGATTTTTAGCAGCAAATAATGGTTATTTTTATTAGGGTTTGCAAAATGATGGTTTTCTACTTATCCCTCCAGCATTTGTTAGCTATGATTTGTCTACAAAAAAGAACTTTCTGGGCTGGGAATGGTGGCTCACCCCTATAATCCCAGCACTTTGGGAGGCTGAGGCAGGAGGATCGCTTAAGGCCAGGAGTTTGAAGCTAGCCTGAGCATCATAGTGAGAGCCCATCTATACAAAAAATAGAAAAATTAGCCTTGTGTGCTGGCGCACGCCTGCAGTCCCAGCTACTCAGGAGGCTGAGGCAGGAGGATCACTTGAGCCCAGGAGCTTGAGGGTGCAGTGAGCTATGACTTTGCCACTGCACTCTAGCCTAGGCAACAGCGAGACCCTGTCTCCAGGAAAAAATAATAATAATAACTTTATTTGACCAGCTATTTGGTTCCCTTAAAATACAGTCTCTATAAGAAAAACATTCTCTTTATCAAGTTTCAGAATGATGAACTGTTGCCTCAGCAACTTCTCAAGCTGACCGATGAGTTGTTTTCTTTTTGGTAATGGGGTTATTATTATGAATTTGTGGATTTTGATTTATTTGATGTATGTATTTCAGTCCCATGCAGTCATTCTTTTTGATACTAAAATGTTCTTGTCTTTGGTTAGTGGCAGCTTCTTCAATTTGGCTTCTGTGTCTTTTTTTCCTATTTTTGTCATGAAAATATTTTAATCACACATAAAAATAGAGGGAATAATAAAATGAAAGCTATACATATGCCCATTTCTAAGATTCACTAATTATCTAGATTTTGTCATAGTTGCTGAAAAATTATTTTAAAAACACAACATATATTTTTCTCTTTTTATTCTTCAGTGTATAACATTTCCTGTATGTAGCAGCCTGTTGGACCCAGGGAGCCCTAAGTCAAGACTGACTTGAGCATCCACCACCTTATAGAGTTGGATTTTACCACACTTTATTATACTTTTCCTACTCATGGACAATTAGGTTTTCACTATCATGAATGCATGTTGCAGTGAACATTCCTGAACCTGTTTCTCTATGCTTGTGTCTGAGAGATTCTCTGGGTATAGACCTGGAAGTATAATTGCTTGGTTATAGAATATGCTCTATTTCAGCCTTACTAGATATTTCTAAATTGCTCTCCAGAGCGATTGTACCAATTTATATTTTCCTTTTTCCTGCTTCTCTGTATCTTTACTGATACTTGATATTACCAGATTTAAAATTTTTGCTAATCTAATGAGTGTAGAAATTGTTTTAATATGTATTTCCCTGCTTATTGGTGAGATTCATTCATCAGTCATTTATTCACCAAATAAATTATTGAGCCCCAAGTACCAGGCATTGTTGTGTATTTGGTATACATTAGAGGTTAAAATAAAGATCCCTGCCCTTATGGATCATATAGGAGGATACAGACAAGCAAGAAACATAATAAATATTCTTAAGTATTAGAAGATGAGAAGTGCTACAGGGTGTGTTTTAGTTTCTTCAGGTTGCTATAACAGAATACTATAAACTGGGTAGCTTATAAACAACAGAAACTTGTTTCCGATAGTTTTGGAGGCTGGGAAGTCCAAGATCCAGGCACCAGCAGATTTGCTGTCTGGTGAGGGCCCATTTCCTGATTCATAGATGGCACCTTTTTGCTGTGTCCTCACATGGTGAAAGCATGCTCTCTGGGCCTCTTTTCTAGGGATACTAATGCCATTTATGAAGGCCCACCCTCATGACCTAATCACCTCCCGAAGGCCCCACCTCTGAATACCATCACACTGGTGATCAGGTTTCAACATAGGAATTTTGGAACGATATAGGCATTCAGACCATAGCAGGGAAAAAACCTATTTTCTCTATGCAGGTTTTATACTTCTTTTGTTAGTTTTTTCCCTAATTGTTGTAAATGGTATATTTAAAAAATTATACTTTCTAATAGGTTACTATATTACTATTATAACTGAATGCTTTGTTGCTCATTTTTTAAAGTATTGATCTTACTCAGCAATTCTTCTTAGTTCTAATAGTTTAGAGATTCCCTTAGATTTTCTGTGTACCTAGTTTTTGCATCTTTAAGTGACAACTTCTTTTCTCCTTCCCATCCTTATGCTTTATTTTGTTGTTTTTGATTTTTTTATGTGTATATTTGTATTAACAGACTTAATTTTTTTTTCCTTTCTTTTTAACATGTATTGTTTTTTTTTTCTTTCAGCATATTATGGGGGTACAAATGTTTAGGTTACATATATTGCCCTTGCCCCACCCCACCCCCGTCAGAGCTTCAAGCGTGTCCATCCCCCAGATGGTGCTCATCACACTCATTATTTATGTATATACCCATCCCCTCCTCCCCCCTCCCAAATGTCCAACGCCCAATGAATGTTATTCCTATATGTGCACTTAGGTGTTGATCAGTTAAAACCGATTTGATGGTGAGTACATGTAGTGCTTATTTTTCCATTCTTGGGATACTTCACTTAGTAGAATGGATTCCATCTCTATCCAGGAAAATGCAAGAGGTGCTATATCCCCATTGTTTCTTAGAGCTGAATAGTACTCCATGGTATACATATACCACATTTTATTAATCCACTCATGTATTGATTGACAGACTTTATATTTTACTACAGTTGTAGATTTTCAGAAATATTGAGCAGATGGTACAGAGTTTATCCCCCTCCCCCACCCAACTGCATGGTTTCCCTTATTAACATCTTACATTAGCATGGTACATTTGTTACATTAATGAACTAATATTGATACATTATTAACTTAAAAAGTTAATGTCCATAGTTTATTGAAATTTCCTTAGTTTTTACTTCATGTCTTTTTTTGGTTCCAGGATCCCCTCCAGGATATTGTATTACATTTAGTTGTCATGTCTCCTTAGTTTCCTCTTGGCTGTGACATTTTCTCAGACTTTCTTTGTTTTTGACCTCTTATTTTAAAAAAAATTCAATGCATAAGACATCTGGTATAATTAATAGAGTGAGAGTAGAGAGCCTTGTCTTTTTCCTAACTGTAAGGGGAATGCTTCATAAGTCTTAAGAGTATGATGTTTGCAATAGATTTTGGTAGATACCCTTTATCAGATTAAGGACACTTTATTTTAGTTCTGATTTTTCTAAGCATTTTTGTTTTGAAAATGTACGAATTTTATCAAATCTTTTTCTGCATCTATTAGATCACATAGTTTTTTTCCTTTAATCTGTTTAATGTGGTAAATTACACGAGTAGATTTTCAGATATTGAGCCATCCTTGTATTTCAAGCCTTACCTGGTCAGGATATGTGTACATTTATATGCTAGTATGCATACATTTGTGCACATATACACATATTCACATGAATATTATACTTCCATAATATGGATTTCGGTTGGTAATCTATTAGGATTTTTGCATCTGTATTTGTAAGTGAGATTGGCCTGTCATTTTCCTTTCTTCTCTGTTTTTTGTAGATAGATTTTTTTCTTAGCTACTGTAATATTAACACATTAACTGCCATATCAGTTATATTTAACTCACGCTGGTTTTGAGCCTGGGACCTCATGAAACATGTGCAACTCACATGTCTCTTTACCTTAGGAGCCACATGGTACACAGGCAACTCACACTGCCATGCTGTAGCATATGTGTTATGTGATGGGTGGCCCTCTGGGCAAACCCTGTAGTTGGTTCGTGAAAATCTTACTTGATGTTCTTATTGTTAATATTGACAATTTAATTGCATGTAACTCACACACAGAAAACAATAAAAAATAACGTTTTTTTTTTTTTTTTTTTTTGAGACAGAGTCTCCCTCTGTTGCCTGGGCTAGAGTGCCGTGGCGTCAGCCTAGCTCACAGCAACCTCAAACTCCTGGGCTCAGGCGATCCTCCTGCCTCAGCCTCCCAAGTAGCTGGGACTACAGGCATGCACCACCATGCCCGGCTAATTTTTTCTATGTATTTTAAGTTGCCCAGCTAATTTCTTTCTATTTTTAGTAGAGATGGGGTCTCGCTCTTGCTCAGGCTGGTCTCGAACTCCTGAGCTCAAACAATCCTCCTGCCTCAGCCTCCCAGAGTGCTGGGATTACAGGCGTGAGCCACTATACCCAGCCTAAAAATAACATTTTTCATTAAATTAGAAAGGATTGTTTTGTTTTCAAAGCTTTTATTCTATTTTTGTAATAAAACACTGTGGCCCCAAGGAAAAACTTATTTTTCTAGTGTGGCAGTCAGTGTGTTAATTATGCTCTAGCTGGACTTTAACTTTCTGTTTTGAGCCTGGAACAGAGTCATTAAATATGGCTTCTGAAAATATCTACTCTGATCTCTTAAGTCTGAATTGTTCTAGTTTAATACTTAAAGTTTTGGGATTTTTCTCACTGTTATGCCTATGTACTTCCTACAAAAATCATCATTATTTATAATAGTTATTATTTATAACCAAGTCCCTTTGTTACTTTGGAGTAGATGTTTGACCTTCAAGAAGTTTTGAACATTTTTGTGATTGGTAGCTTTGTTAATACTATCATAGTATAAGTTGTGTTTGGTTTCTAATCATTCCCTGTTGGAGGCAGTAATAATAGTATCTACTTCTGAAATTTGTATCATAGTTTATTGCTTGTAAAGTATGTTACATGTAAAAGTGTATTTTTATATAAAAAGTGTTTTATATTTGGATCCAACCATTTGAAATGCCCTTCACCACTAACACTCATGAGTGTTACATACACCACCAACTTTTGTCTGGATTATTGCAGTAATTGCTGTTTCCCCTCTTGTTTCCTACAGTTCATCTCATAGCAGCCAGAGTGAGCTTTTAAAAGTGTAATCAAGTCAATCCTAAATGATTTCTAATACACTAGAATAAAATCTGTACTCCTTACTATGATCTATAAACTCTGTTCCCCCAGTGCCTACAACAAGGCCTTTGCACATGGTATACACTCAGTCAATAGTTGTTGAACGAATGACTCATTCATTTGTACTTTAGAGAAGCTTTAACTTGCCCACAATCTCACAGCTTATTAATAAATGGTGGCATTAGGATGAGAACTCCAAATCTCATGTTTCCAAGTTGCTGGGCCAAATTATATTTTTCCAATCCTGTAATGGGCTCTGAACCAAACTGTTCTCACTGTCTTCCAGAGTCTGTGTACCTCTGTTACTTCGTTTATACCTTTCTCTTTCTGTTTTGCGTCTCCAAATCCTGCCCATCCTCAAGATTTGCACTTAATTCTGCTCCCTTTTACAGAAGATTTTCTTACAGCTTCAGTACCCTATATTTGTTTTTGTGGTGGTGGTAGGTAGGGTTGCAATGACTAGATTGTAAGGGTGAAGAGAACTAGTTGGTACTAGATTTTGCACCACATGCTTAGGTAAGCAGTTTCACTTACTTCCCACGTGACCTTGTAAGGGAAGAAGCACTGTTACTTAAAGATGAGAAAACTCAGCCTCAGAGGTTTTCAGCTCCATCACCTGAATTAGCCACAGGAAAACTCAGAGGACTGGGAAATATTCTAAGACTTATAAGGCCAAGCTTTCTACGGCTACCTGGCAGAGCTGGGTGGGTGCCCAGGTGCGCTTGGTCAGAATAGCCTTTTTGCTATCCTGGTTTATCCTATTTTATTGGGCCAGTGCCATAAGTGGTAGTCTGGCCTCTGTATGTCAGGATCACACAGGGAAAATAGTAGGATGTACTGTTTCTGTTCAGTAAAGATTTTGACTCTAAACACTAAATCTTTTTCTAGGTAGCTGTGATTTTTTCTCCTCTCTTTACTCTGGCCTCTTATTATATATGTTTTTTTTTCTCCTTTCTGCTTCTAGTATTCTATTCAAGAAGAAAGCGAGAGGAAGCCATTGCCCACTGCTGCCGCCCAGTGTTGTAAGTGAGAATACTTGTCTCTGAACCTCTAGTAATTGCAGGTTTCTGTCCCTTCTCTAAACTTCACTTATTTTGAGTTGGGGAGGGTAACAATGTAGTGTGTATAAACAGAAGATACTCCAGAAGCACACCTGTTCAGGCACATACCTCCAGTGGCTATTTGCGTATTAGCTTTAGGAAAAAGTCCTTTGGTTTTGTGTGACTGTAGGCAGGTGCTCATTTTTCCCTCCATTTGCTAGCTCTTACCCCTCTATCCCTGTATACCTAATGTTATTTTTTAAGGCTGCGTTTAAATGTCATCACCTTTGGGAAATCTTCCTGCTGTTTCCTCCTTCTCCCAAATCTAGCTTAGGTGTCTCCCCTCTGTGCTTCCATCATACCCTGTGCATACATCCAACATATTATTCATGCATACTTCTTTGACAGAAATACAAAGTTTTTAAAGATGTAGACATTCTTCCATTTTGTATTCCTGGTGTCTGGTTCAACACCTTACGTATGGTTAAACCTCAATACAATTTGATAAATGATTAATTGAGTGAGAGACCTTGTTATTTCTCTTGAGATTAATTTGTCCAGATCACATATTCCTCCTTGAAATGAGCCATGCATTGTTGGCGTATTGTTACCTTTGTAAATTCATTGGTTGCCTTCTATTCTGTACATTCTGTAGGCCACCTTTCTGATAAAAGTAAGATCAATGGCAGAGGTCAACATTTTTTTCTTTATGTAAACCAGGTGTTCTCAGTTTCCTCCCAAAACAGCTTGAGACATTAAAGGACTGACTTAGAGTCTGTCCTGTTTCACTTTTTCAACCTCTGGAGAGTGTGTGTGTGTGCGTGTGTGTGTGTGTGTGTGTGTGTGCGCGCATGCATAAATGTGGTGCTTCTGTTATGTCACCATAGTTTTTCTGAATCAAATGCCAAACTCCATCAACAGCTGTTTAAAGATAGTGGTAATGGTGGTAGCAGTTGTGGTAATACTACTAATAATAAGAACCATAGCAGCTAACATATATTGAGCTCTTGCAGTATGTCAGATGCTGTTATTTAATCTTCATACCAATCCTAAGACATAGATTTTACTGTTGTCCCCATTTTTCAGATTGGAAACTGAGGCATAAAGAGATTGAGTAACTTGCCAGAAATCATATAGCTAGTAAGTGGTGAAATATTAATAAATGTTTCAACACAGAGAAATTCATAGTCCGTACCTTGAACCTCTGTATTATATGGCTTCCTTCATATTGTTTCTAAGAAGGAAAACCTCCATTCATGGTTTATAAATTCACTGGTTGCCTTTCATTCTGTACTTTCCTGATAAAATTAAGACTGACAGCAGAGATTAACATTTTTTTCTTTATTTAAAGAAAACCTATTTTTCATATGACCTATTACTAACTTTTTTTGGGTTTTTTTTTTTTTTTTTTGCTGTTTAGAGTCAAACATTTAGGGTCATAGGAAGCAAGAAAAATCTGAATTAAAAACCAGGTTGTGAACTAAAGTCTATAGCTCCTTTCCAAAATTCATTGTAATGAGTTAATTTGGATCGTGTTCATCTTTTAAACTTTTTTTCAGGACTGCTAATGAGAAGCATAGTGGAATGATTGAGATTTCACTTTCCGTTCCTTCCTGGTCCATTTGATGAAATGCAGTTGAAGTGATTATTTCCTCCTGCCCTCTTGGCATTTGATCTTTAAAAAGCCAGAAAAATCAGCAATTTCATTAATTCTCATACATTTTTCATAGGTTTGCTAGGTACTTAATTTTTTATGAATAGCCCATTCTTTTGCCTGCTCCCTCATATATAAGCATTTTGAAAAATTTTAAACCTATAGAAAAGTTGAAAGAACAGTACAATGAGCACTCATTACTCTTTATTAGATTCAGTGATTAACATTTTGCCACATTTGTTCCTTCCCCTTTTCCCTCCTCCCCCTTCTTATTTTTGTCTCATATTGCTATCCCTATCTCTGTGTCTCTACACATACACAAAAATACAGGTATTTTCCAAATCATTTGAATGTAGGTTGCACACTTCATGACAAATCAGCATGTTTTTCCTATGAAGTAAAAGTCTACATAAGCAAAGTACAATTATCATAATCAAGACACACCGATACAATATTATCTAAAATATAGTCCATATTAAGAATTCCCCAATTGTCCCCCACATGTTTTTAGCCAGTTTTTCTTCACACTATGATCTAATCCAGAACCGCACATTTCATTTACTGACCTGGCTCTTTAATAATAAAATCCTTGCTCTTTTGGTCATTGACACTGATATTTTTTTTCAGTTAGACAAATATTTTATTCTAATTAAAATGTCTACTGCAGATGGGAATATATATTAGTACAGGTTTCTGGGAAGTAATTTTGCAATACATACCAAGAGCCTTTAACATATTAATAGCCTTGACTCAACAGTTATATTTCTAGAAATTTATCCTAGGTAATCATAGCAGACAGATATATGTACAAAGATGTTCACTGCAGAACTATTTAAATAGCAAATTTGAAAATGACTTAATTGTTAAACGGTAAATAACAGTTATAAGATTGAATATTATGCGTTTATTTAATATTATGCTTTGAATAATAGAAACATTTTCATGTAAGAAAAAGTAATACAAGTTGTCCCTCAGTGTACACGAAGGATTGGTTTCAGGACTTCTTGAGTTTACTAAAACTCACACATACTCAAGTCTCCTAGTTAGCTCTGTTAAACCAGCCTGTATGAAGTTGGCCCTCTTTATACGCAGGTTTCACATTCTACAAATACTTCTTTTTTTTCCTTCTGAGTTGGTTGAAAAAAATCTGCACATAAGTGGGCTTGTGCAGTTCAAGTCTGTGTTGTTCAAGGGTCAACTGTATATATAAAACTCTCACTCGGTATGTGTATATATATACACACATAAATATGTACATATATAATTTAAGACTTATCACTATGGAATGAAATGCTCCCCTCCCAATTCATATGTTGAAGCCCGAACCCCCAATATGACTATATTTGGAAGCAGGGCCTGGGAGGAGGTGGTAAAGGTTAGATGAGGTCATAATCTGATAAGAGTGGTGACCTTATAAGAAGACAACAAGATGCCAAAGCTCATTCTCTCTGCCATGTGAGAACACAGCAAGAAGGTGGCCATCTATAAGCCAGGAGGAGAGTCCTCACCAGGAATCGAATCAGCCAGCACCTTGATCTTGGACTTTCCAGCCTCCAGAACTGTGAGAAATAAATTTCTGTTGTTTAAGCCACTCAGTTTAAGGTATCTTGTTATGGCAGCTCAAGCAGACTACTTGGAGATTTTGGTACCGAGAGGTGGAGTGCTGCTAAAACAAATACCTAAAAATGTGAAAGTGACTTTGGTACTGGTTGATGGGTGGGAGGCTGGAAGAGTTTTGAGGTGCATGCTAGAAAAAGCTGAGATTTCTGTGAAGGGATTATTGGTAGAAATAATGGATGTTAATGTTGAATCTGGTAAGGATTCAGAAAGAAAAGAGGAGAGCTAGACAAAAAGCATCCATCTTAGAGAATACATAAATAATCATGAACAGAATGATGGTAGAAGTATGGCCATTAAAGGCCATTCTGGTGAGGTGTCAGATAGAAATAATAATAATACTGGTAAGGCAATAACTGGAGGAAAGGTGATCCTTTCTTATAAAGTGGCAACGAACTTGGCTGAATTGTGTTCTAGTGTTTTTGTGGAAGGTAGAACCTAACAGCAATTAAATTGTATATTTAGCAGAGGAGATTATTTCTAGGAAGAGTATTGAAGATGTGACTGCTTATAGTAAAATGCAAGAGGAGAGAGATGAATGAAGGAAGGTTGTTGGACTTCTTGAATTCTGTAGGACTGGACCGTAAAACTATTTGGCTGAGAATGTGCACTGTTTTTCAAGGAAAAGGAACGACGATTCCTGAAGTGATTTAGAGATTATAAGGGCTGCCACCCTTACCACAGGCCCAGGGGGGAAGCCTGTTTCCTCTGTGTGTAAAGAGTGTAGGGCCATTGCAGAGAGCGCAGCTCCTGAAAAGCTGAGGGGGCAGATATTAATACATCAAGCCAAAGAGGATTATTCTTGAGCCTTAGGTCTGATGGAATTCTCCTTGCTAGGTTTTGGACTTGCTTGGGACCTGTCACGTCATCCTTCTTTCCTGTTTCTCTATTTTGGAATGGGAGTGTCTATCCTATGTCTGTCCTACCATCGTATTTTGGAAGCACATAACTTGTGTGGTTTCACAGGTTCACAGCTGGAGAGGAATTTTGCTTCAGGGTAAATCTTACCTCAAGATCACTCTTATCTAATTTAGATGATATTTAGATATGACTTTGGACTTTTGAATTAAAGCTGGAATGAGTGTTAAGACTTCTGGGGCTGTTGGGATGGAATGAATGTATTTTGCATGTAATAAGGACATAAATTTTTGGGGGGCTGGAGGGCAGAATGCTGTGGACAGAATTGTGTCCCTCCGAAATTCATATGTTGAACCCTTAACCCCCGATGTGACTGTATTTGGAGATAGGGCCTGTGAGTAGGCGATAAAGGTTAAATGAGGTCATAGGATGGGGCCCTAATCTGATAGGTCTGATGCCCTTTTAAGAAGAGGAAGAGAGACAAGAGCTTTCTCTCTCAGCCACATGAGGACACGGCAAAAAAGTGGCCATCGGCAAGCTAGGAAGAGAGCTTTGATCAGAAACCAAACCTTATTGGAACCTTGATCTTGGATTTTCCAGCCTCCAGAACTGTGAGAAAATAAATTTCGGTTGTTTAAGCTACCCAGTCTATGGTATTTTGTCATTGCAGCCTGAGCAGACTGATATATAAATGCATCTATACAATTATGAGAAAAATTAGTGGGAAAAGAATCCTCCAAATATTAACCAAATCTGTCTCTAGGATGTGGGATTATGGCCTTAAATTTTTCTAAATAGTTAATAATATACTGCTTTTAATAGAAGTTATTATTAAGAAGAAGAATAGAGTAATTGAGTCCTTGTTCTTGACCTGGGTTTGCTGCTGTCTCTCTCTGTGACTTTGGAAGTCTTTCCACTCTCTACTTCAATTTCTTGATGTATAAAATAGAAGAGTTGTTCTAGATGATCTCTAGGACTTTTCTAGCTGTACCATCACATGACCCTATTATTTCCTACTCCCAAAATTCCTTCACGTGGATGACCCCTCTACTACCCAGCATGTTACGATCAATCCTCAGCAGTCACTTGAGATATCTGTGAAGTATTTTTAGAAATCACTGGGCTGCTTCTTTAAAGAAACTCTTGCTCTTAGCCTTTGAAAATACATGAAGCTTCTTCCCAGTGTTTTCTTTTGGGTCAAACTTTCTGATTTAATATCTGATCTAATTTTCTGATTTAACACTCTGCATTCCCTTTGTTTTAGGGTGTTTTTGTCTCCTTTGATAACTGCCTCTGTCCAGTCCTCTCTTTCTGGCTGCTTAGGTAGATGCACAGTTCACGTCAGCAAGTCTCAAGTAGACATCCAGCCTGTTTGGCTCCTTTTCTTGTAAGCATCTCCAATCTTTGTGAATCTTGGAGGTCTTCCTCACTTGGATTCAGAGAGGAGAAACATTCACCTTTCCCTTTCCTAGGAGGTGGGGAAGGGAAGGGAAGGAGTAACTTCTCTTCACCAACAACTGCTCTCCCAAAGGTGGTTTGGTCTCACATTGATGTGGACATTCTATAAGACAATTGACAAGGATCCTGTTAAATTATCTTACAAAATTTCCTAAAATCTGGATTTGTTTGATTATTTCCTCATAATTACATTCAGGTTACTACATAGTTGATGTCAATTTGTCCCTTTATTTGTGATGTTTATGCTAATTATTAGTTCAGGTGATGTTTTCCGGATCTCTTCATTGCAAAAGTATTTTTTCCCTTTTGTAATTAATAAGTAATCTGTGTGTGGGGGGCAGGAAGGAGTGATACTTTGAGACTGTGTGTATATGTCTTATTTTTTTAAGCAAACTTTCATCCATTAATTTAATTTTTATTTTGAGACAGGGTCTTGCTCTCTTGCCCGGGCTAGTGTGCTGTGGTGTTATCATAGTTAATTGCAACCTCAAACTTCTGGACTTAGATGATCCTTCTGCCTCAGCCTCCTGAGTAGCTGGGACTGCAGGTGCATGCCACCACACCCAGCTAATTTTTCTTTTCTTTTTTTTTTTTGTGGAGAGAGAGGGGGTCTCACTGTGTTGCTCAGGCTGGCCTTGAACTCTTGGCTTCAAGTGATCCTCCCCCCTCAGCTCCAAAAGTGCTGGGATTGCAGGTGTGAGCCACAGCTCCCAGCAACATCCATTAATTTTAGAATCTATTATGATCAATTTTAGAATCTATTATGATCATTGCCTAAATTTTATTACATTGTGGTTATAAAATGATTTTATAACTCTGTTATTCTTTTTCGAGAAGAAAAAACTATACTCTTAAAACAATTCTGACACCCAGTGAGTGGGGTTTCCACACCAAGAAATTCTCTGCAGACATCAACTGAGCGCCCTGTGGTTTAATTACTAAAGACTCTGTGTTAGCACAGACCCCATAGGTTAAGGGTTGCGTCCCCCTGCTCCTCACTTTAGGCACCAATCGTAAGTTCCAGGTTACCACCTGTACTTCCGACTGATTGGCTATAAACCGGGGTTCCCATGAACCCTTCCTCAGGTTCAGTGATTTGCTATTTGCTAGAACAGCTCACAGAACCCAGGGAAACAGTTGACTTACTATAATGTTACCAGTTTATTACAAAGAATATTTTGAAGGATAGAAATGAATAGCCAGATGAAGAGATACACAGGGCAAAGTCCAGAAGGGTTCTGAGCACAGGAGTTTCTGTCCCTGTGGGACTTGGGGTGCACCACTCTCCCTGCGTGGTGCATTCCCAAATGGATGTGTTTTTGTTCACCAACCTGGAAGCTCTCCAAACCCTGTCAGTCAGGGTTTTTATGGAGACTTCATTACATAGGCACGATTCATTAAATCATTGGCCACTGGTGATTGACTCAACCTCTAGCCCTTGACCCCTCCTTGGAGGTTGTAGGGGGCAGGACTGAAAGTTCTAACCCTCTAACCGCATGGTTGGTTCTTCTGGCAACCAGCCCCCATCCTCGAAAAGTCACCTCATTAGCATTAACTCCAGTATGATTAAAAGGGGCTTATTATGAATACAAAAGACACTCTTGTCATCCCTGTCACTCAGGGAGTTAAAAGCATTTTAGAACCTCTGTGTCAGGAACTGGGGGCAGAGACCAAATATTTATTTATTAGTATGTCACACTTTTATATTGAGTAGTTGTCAGTCATCTGTAAAGAAGAGCTTTCTCTTCTCTTGTACCCTTTTTTTTGAAAAATGGCATTACTATGGATTCATGATTCTTTTTTTAATTCAGTGTTTTATAATCCAGGTCTGTCATTCTCTTTGCTCAAATTATCCCAAATTTGGCCTATGAGAGTTCCTTTTAACTGGATCCTGTGTCCTTTTGACATGGCCTCATCATTCTTTGACCACATCTTCCCTTTCCTAGTACAAGATGTTCCAGGCTTATCTTGTCTTTTCCCTGTCTCAGTCCTGAAATAAGTCATTTCTCTAGTGAGCCCTGGTTATTTTTAGTGGGGAGTGGCATTTAGAAATCAAGATATTGGCATTAGTTTTGCATATTGCTATAGGAGTGTTATTGCTTCTTTGCTCTTTGAATATATAGAGTTAGGAAACAACAAGCTCACAGATGCAACTTAAATGTTCATACTGACATGACCAATTAACATCCTCACCACAGGGTTTTCCCTGGTCTTCCTTCATTCCATATATGTATCATCTTCTTCCAGTGAGAACCTCTGTTCCCAAGAACATCAAATTATTTACTCTTTTTCTGTATCCTGTAATGTACACAAGCAAATTTCAGGATTAATATACTAATGCTGTTACCAATAACTAGCCTACTAAGTAAAGTTTAAGGTTCTTGAAAGTTTTTTTTTTACCTTAGTATATAATTCACATAGAATTACAGATCCACTATCATACCAAAAAATTTAATAAGATTTCGTAATGTCATCTGATATCTATCCTATATTCAAAATTTCCCAATATTCCCTCCAATGTTTTGTCCCCTTTGTCCCATTGTAGGATTCAGTGAAGGTTCATGCGTTGCATTTGTATGTGGTATGAGTTAAAGGGTCTAAGATGATCTTTTTGTATGTGGATTTCCAATTGTCCTAGGATCATTTGTTAAAAAGGCTATTTCTTCCTATTAAATTGCCTTTGCATCTTTATTAAAAATTCTTCTCTTTACCCCTACAACATTTTATAACTTTCCTTCTAGGACTTTTTAGCAGATTAGATTTTGCAAATTCACCTTAGAGAATGAACATACTTTCTTTTATTTCTATTCTTTTAGGATGTGTTCCTCAGATGTGGCCTCAACTAGGAGTTGGTAGCAGATATCAAGAGATGCATGCTTCTTTTTATATACTTGAATCTCAGCACATATGTTTACTTTTACAGGTCTTATCTGCATGTTAGCCTTTTCATATTTGAGTACCTTTTTGCTCCTTGATTTATAGACCTATTCTGAGGCTGTGCAATCTGATCTGCCTATTCGATACAAATATTACTTGTAACAGACAGTGTAATGTGAACATTTAAGTTAGCCATAGGGCTAAACATGAAAAGTTGATGTAAACTTTGTAAGGTATTCAAACTTCACTCCTCAGTAAGGATATTTCTGTCTGTATCTTTTCAAAGAATACAGCAGTACACCATGTTACCATACCAAACTGTCTCACTACTACTAAGTTCAACAGCTTTCTACTATTTTCAATTTTTATATATCTCTGCTTTGCCTACCTACTATACTAATGACAGTATCACTGGCTGCAATCGAGAATGAATCAAAAGTGATTCAGCATCTTGCAAGGGTTTGATGAGACAAATATTCACATATACTGCTACAGTGTGTAAATTAGTACAACCTTTCTAACTTAATAATTTCACTTCTAGGAAGTGTTCAAGGAAAATAACTAGAGGTGCGAAGGCAGGTTTATGTACAGGTTTTATCACCATGGTGAAAAATTGCAAAAAATTTGGGAAGAGTGGATAACTGTGGTATTTTCATATGATGAAATAGTATGCTTTTAAATATGTAAGATATAGGAAATATTTATGTATATGAATTTTTAAAGTAGGATGCTAAACTGATTAAGATGATCCCAGTTATCTAAAAAAGGAGTTGTATGTACATGTGCATAGAATAACGCCGAGGAAATTCAGTTTTAATAGTGGTTCTCAGTGGTAGGATTATAGGTAAGTTTTGTTTTCTTTTTGTCTTTATATAATACTTAATTGTATTTTCCAGACTTCCTCCAAAAACATGCATTTCTTTTATGATAATTAAAAAAACAATAAATATTTTTTAAAATGATCTCAGACCTGACAATATAAAGGCACATTATTGTAGATTCACCCGTTATTTTGAATTTGGGACTTAGCTGAATGATAGTTGTTTGTTGAAATTTACAGTTTAGTTCAGCAATAACAGTGATTCCTTGATTGAAAGTTCTAAGTAGCTCTTAGAGTTACAGTGTCCCTTTTATTGATAATATCTCTAAGATCTCCCTTAACCAATTACTATGTATGAAACAAAAAGTTTCTGGGGTCTGTGTTATTTCTATTTGTAACATGACCTCAAAGATAGCTTGAACTTTTGTTTGAGATACAGGCCACCATCTGTCTATTAAGGTTTTGTTTCACTGGTTTTGTGTCAGTGTTGCTTGTAATTAATATATATATAGATCATTATTCAAAATGTCCTAAGTATGAATCATTCTTTAAATTACTAAAATAGGGCATAACTGAAAGATATTTAAAATTTTTCTCGAAGAGAATTTTTCGGTTCAGAACAGTTGGGTGTGAGCCACATCATGAATAACAGTGACCAAACGTTGAGAAGTACTATTAATATTAGTAAGACACTGCTTGGTTACCAGGTTGTGACATGTTATTTGACCACTGCTAACTTTAAAAGGATTTCTTTTACCAACATACCCAAAAGAGACATGTTTATATAAAATGCTGTACCCTTCTTCCTTTTCAACTCTTATTATTATATTTTCTGGTCCTGATGTCAATCATACTGAAATTTATTGACAGACAGGAAACAGGAGGTGTTCAATGCTTTTCACTACTATTCAGCCATGAGGGCTGACATGCCTTATGTCTAGTCTGCACCGCATTCAAATACCCCTCTTATAGCCTCCTATTATTCTTGGTCTCTATCTAAAACTGTTCACTGCCACTCTATGACCTGTTTTATTTCTAATATTCTACTTCTGTGGGGAGGCAGAGAAATGGGTTGTTCTGTATATGTAACCAGATATTCCCCACCCGGAAGATTAGGTTCCTACCTGCTCTACAGATGATGATATAATCTCCCCACTAAAATCAACCAAACATAAAACTCTAGGTAGGTACTGCCAATGCTACTCTTAGTCCCATTTCTCCACCTACCACAAACAAGATTAGCTTTAAGCCTATGGACTATTCTGGCTGCCTCTCAATGGGGGCCAGGACTTGCTTTCTTAGTTTAGTGATGATGGACTCCAGTAGAATAGGAAACTTTGTCGACCTGTTTCTGGTCCAGAATGCCATTCTTTTATTCTAGACCCACCACATATCAGAAAAAGTGGACCCAATTAGCAATTACTGTCTCAAGGCTTGATCGGATAGAGAATGGGATTATCATTCCAGCATTTTATGCCAAAGGACATAAACAGATCTGGATCTGGGAAACAGATCTTTGCCATGGAAAGGATCTGAGAGTACCTGGTGCTTCCTGACCATCAGACCTAACCAATTTGCACAGCTCCAGATAAAAAGGAAACCTGACTAGCACCAGATGCTATGGCCAGTTCTCCAGAAATTTGTATCTGTAGTGCTTATTTTCCATGTGACCATATACATCATGCTGATACCCCTTGCCTATCAGATACATCTGTTAGAGAACTTTGTGGCTTCACAGTTTCAACTAGTAACACTAGCATCCTTTCCAGACCACATAGTAGGTGAATCCACGTTTCTAATAGTATCTTGATGAAAGAGATCCAGAATCTCTCACCATAACTTTTGAAGGGGCAGAACTCAGAGAATCATGTGCTTTATATCTTTTGCAATGCAATGCTGTGTTTCTATTCCATAGTAGGCTTCTTGCAGACATTAGCACAGCCTGCTAGGACTTCCAATAGCCTTCATAAACAATACCCTGCACTGAATGTTGGGGGACAGATGCCAAAGATAGTCCTGGGAGACTTGAGAGACTGAACTCATTCCTGATGCCCAGGTTCCTCTGGGACACTGCCAACTTAGGTTTAATTACAAATTTATCCAGTTCTCAAAGCCATAATATAATATAATATGTATGCTATTTACTTAAATTCAAGGCCCTGTAAGTGGGCTGTTTAGTCCCTATACCAACTAGTCTTTAGCTCCATCTGTTACAGTGCTGCCTCATGAAGGGAATGTCCCGCTCCACAACCTTCCTAATTATTTTTTGTCATACTGTGATACTATTCTTTCAATAGATTTCATGGGTTTGGGGGGTTCTGGTCAATGCCCTCTAGGTTAAAATTCTGTCTCATTTCAAGTTACCTGTGATTTAAAGCTGCAGAATGTATTGGCTTCCTTGTTATGAATTGTTGAAGGCCACTTTGTATGGTACTGTGAAGAGCAGCTCAAAGTCTTTTTTTTTTTTTCAGTCTCCCAACTAGTTATCTTTTTCTGCATCAATTCTAGGAAATGAGTGAACTGGGATTAACCTAGGTCTGTTTAACTCTAAGGTCACGTCCACTGTTACCACCCCATGATGGCAAAAATCTCATGGGATATAATTTGCCATTCACAAACACTTGCTTTTCCTATCTAGCTACTACCTTTTGCTTTATTTAAAATTAATTCATTTATTGATAGGTAATATGCATACTTGGTACAAAAGTTTTAAAATATTAAAGGGAATACAGTAAAAGGTCTCCGTTCCCTTCCTGTTTCCCAGCTGCCTGGATCTTCTTCCCAGAGGCAGTCATAGTTAACAGTTTCTTTTTTTTTTTTTTTTTTTGAGACAGAGTCTCACTCTCTTGCCTGGGGCGAGTGCCGTCAGCCTAGCTCACAGCAACCTCAAACTCCTGGGCTCAAGCAATCCTACTGTCTCAGCCTCCCGAGTAGCTGGGACTACAGGCGTGCGCCACCATGCCCGGCTCATTTTTTCTATATATATTTTTAGCTGTCCAATTAATTTCTTTCTATTTTTGATAGAGACGGGGTCTCACTCTTACTCAGGCTGGTTTCGAACTCCTGAGCTCAAACAATCCGCCCGCCTCGGCCTCCCGGAGTGCTAGGATTACAGGCATGAGCCACCGCACCCGGCCTCGTTAAGAGTTTCTTATGAATTATTTGAGAGATTTTGTAGTTGTCCAAGCATACGTGTACACATCAGAGATCTTTTGATTATTCTTTCCATCCTTTGAATTGGTTTTAGAGTACCATCTACTATAATAAAATGTCCACAGATAACTTACATTTGATATTTGAATACTTCTTGATCAATGTCCCTTTAGGATTCTTAGTGTGTTTTAAGAATTTGTTAAAGCCACAGGGAATAGATTGTTTATTCTCTGGGTTGCTTTCTGTGGCAAAGATCTGTTTCCCAAAATGCTGGTCTTGAATACAATAGGAATGTTTCCTCTGTCCTCATTCACCCTCCTAGAATGAATTTCACACATCTGTTACTGGGTTAAGAACTTCTGGCAGTTTATGTCCACAGGATTTGTTAGTTTCCTTACTTATTTTGAATTCTTGGTGGTCACTTTGCATGGTGTTGTGAAGAGATTTTTCCCCCCCCCTCCCAACATACTAAATCAGTCCCTTTTTTAGTTTAAACTGTTTAAGAAATAGAAACACATAACATGTTGACTATAAAAATCTTCAAGTGATTCAGAAATGTGTAATACAGAAAGTGAAAGTACTCTGTAATTTCCAGAACATCTCTGCTTCTCTCTAACTAATCTTTACAGTTTGGTATATACTCTCTCAATACTTTAATTTTTCTTTTTAAAAAAATAGGTTAAAATTTTAATTATGCAGTATTTGAATATGTGAAAGAATACATGTAAAATATAAAAGTTTTGGAGTGTAGTAACAGAACTAACACCCATGAGCATGGGATTGGTGAATTGCAAGGGTAAGGAGGTAGTCTTTAGTTTTTTAGTCTCACTCTCTGAGTGTGTTAGGTACTCAGGGATTGATGCTTGGTTGTTTGCCCCTGAAGGACCTCATCCCATCTAGGTTTTAGGAAAAGACAATTTGGCCTTTTGCCAGGGGCAGCCTCGGGGGGAGGGGGGGAAGGAAAAAGAAAATAATTATCATTGAAAGTGTAATTTGTAGTATTTGCTGGAAGATGGCATCCTTTTTCTTTCGGTTGGAAATTTACTTTCTCCAGAGCTTGTAGATTCCTAAGATGGTTTTGTAATTAAGAGTACTAGACTCATATTCAGGCAGCAGAGACATGGGGTTGGCAATAACTAAAGCTTTATCGGCTTATCCTTAGTACAAATGAAGACATTTAAGCAGATACTAGGCAGAAAGAGAACTGTTATACTTTTCTTAATTTTTCTTGTGAAGCTTTGAGACTCCAGATCAGCATTATAAAAAAGAGATTCAAAGCCCCTGAGTACAAAGGAACTTATCCATTATACATCTTTTTGTTTCCTCCTCCCCAAAGGCTTCCGTTTGGAGTGTTCTTATTCTTAATGAGGCCAATGCATAGACCAGAGAGTCTGTTTGTGAGGGCCATGGAGGAATTAGTGGGAGGATGCAAAAAGAATCTGAACACCTGGATCATAACCTAGACTCAGGCCAGAAGATAAATACACAAAGACAGCAACTTGAATGTGTTATTTATGGTTGTCTTCAACAGGTGTGTAATATACTCTGGAAAGACAGGAAAGTCCTGAGGTGGCAGAAGAATAAACAGATGGTGAAGAATGGCATAAAGTTTGTTCAAGAAGCCTTTCCAGAGAAATTAGTTTAGAAATGACTTTTGAAAGAGCTAATTGAAATGTGTTGCTTGAGAGGAAAGATTGTTCATAATAGTATAAATGAAAAGGATAGGATTCAAGAGATGCAGGGCATACTGGCTGAGAGGGAGGAGAATGTTGTCATAGCTTTGCTTGCTAATCTGCTGAAGGATGTGAATCCTTCCGCTGTACAGATTTTTTTCAAAGAGCTAAGATATACAAGGCTGGCCCAGTTTGACAGATTCAGCCCTTTGGGAGCCTTTTTTTCCTTTTACTTCAGATACATAGTGCCTTCCTTGTCATGTATCACTTTCCTTCAGTTTAAATCTGTTATAGCATTGAAAGTTTTGTGCCACTTAAAATTTTGGTGACTAAAATTTGGTTGCTGTGACTAAAAACCTATTTCTGTGAGCACTGAAAGCAGCAGAGCAAGCCTTGTCACTGATTACTTATTTACCTAGGATCACATGCCCTCCAGGAAAATAGGATTGTCTGGCCAGTTGGTCTCTACCGTGAAGATTGTTCCACCTCATCAATTTCCTTTCATTGCCCTTCTCATTTCTAAAGTCCCAAAAGGTAAAGGTCCAGAGCTCATCTTCTTTTGCCACCTTTCTGCTACTGTTTTTTCCCTTTCATCTTAGCCTCATATTCTGGCTCTCGCATTAAAGCATCCTAATCATTCTGGTCTTCTGTAGATAGCTGATTCTTGTTTACCTTATACCTGGGATGTTTCCTCCCATTTTATTTGGTTTTTTTGAAAGAAACCATATGCATAAGGTACAAAATTCAAGAGATATAAATATGTATGCTATGGAAAATAATTTTTTCTCTCTAATCCTATCCTTTAGCTGGACAGTTTCTACCCAGAGCCAACCACTTTATTGCCATTTACTGTGGATTTACTGTATAGAGTATTTACTCTAGAAAGAGTATATGCATTTACAAGCATACATATTTCCCCCCACACACAAATGGTAATATGCTATGCCTCACTTAATATGACTACATATAGGGAACAAGTTCCTATTAAGGGACGGTTTTTTTTTTAGATGAAATTCATATAGCATTAAATTTTTTTTTTCTTTTTTTTGAGACAGAGTCTCACTCTCTTGCCTGGGGCGAGTGCCGTGCCGTCAGCCTAGCTCACAGCAACCTCAAACTCCTAGGCTCAAGCAATCCTACTGTCTCAGCCTCCCGAGTAGCTGGGACTACAGGCATGTGCCACCATGCCCGGCTAATTTTTTCTAAATATATTTTTAGCTGTCCAATTAATTTCTTTCTATTTTTTGGTAGAGATGGGGTCTCGCTCTTGCTCAGGCTGGTCTCGAACTCCTGAGCTTAGAACGATCCACCCGCCTCGGCCTCCCAGAGTGCTAGGATTACAGGCGTGAGCCACCTTTTTGCGCCTGGCCATATAGCATTAAATTAACCATTTAATGTGTATAATTCAGTGACATTTAGTACATTCACAATGTTGTAGAACTATCACCTCTATCTAGTTCCAAAACATTTTTGTCACCCCCCAAAGGAGATCCCATACCTATTAAGTAGTCACTCTTCATTCTCTCTACCCCTAACCTTTGGAATCATACAATATGTGACGTTTTATGACTGGTTTTTTCACTCAGCCTTTTTTTTTTTTTTTTTTTTTGAGACAGGGTCTTACTCTGTCACTCAGGCTGGAGTGCAGTGGCCTCATCATAGCTCACTGCAACCTTGAACTTCTAGGCTCAAGTGATCCCACTGCCTCAGCCTCCTGAGTAGCTGGGACTATAGGTGCATGCACCATGCCTGGCTAATGTTTCTATGTTTTGTAGAGATGGGGTCTCATTCTTGCCCAGGCTGGTCTTGAACTCCTGGCCTCAAGCAGTTCTCCCACCTCAACCTCTCAAAGTACCCTGATTACAGGAGTGAGCCACCGCACCGGCCTCAGCATGTTTATGAGGTTCATTCAAATTGTAGCATGTATCAGTCCTTTATTCCATTTTATGGCTGAATAATAATCCATTGTATGGATATACTACATTCTGTTTATCCATTCATAGTTGATGGGCATTTGGGTTTTTTGCAACTTTAGGCTATTGTGAATAGTGCTGCTATGAATAATAGTATACAAGTATCTCACGCCTGTAATCCCAGCTCTCTGGGAGGCCAAGGCGGGCGGATTGTTTGAGCTCAGGAGTTCGAAACCAGCCTGAGCAAGAGTGAGACCCCGTCTCTACTAAAAATAGAAAGAAATTAATTGGACAACTAAAAATATATAGAAAAAATTAGCCGTGCATGGTGGCACATGCCTGTAGTCCCAGCTACTCGGGAGGCTGAGGCAGGAGGATCACTTGAGCCCAGGAGTTTGAGGTTGCTGTGAGCTAGGATAATGCCACGGCACTCTAGCCCAGGCAACAGAGTGAGACTCTGTCTCAAAAAAAAAAAAAAAAGAAAAAAAAAAGTATACAAGTATTTGAATACCTGTTTCTTTTGGGTATATACTAGCATTGGAATTGCTATTAATGACCATTTAAGTTGCTTCCAATATTTGCAGTTACAGAAGTTGGTATCATTTTACATAATTTCATACATGTGTGAATATCTCTACTGGATGAATAGCTAGAAATGGGATTACCAGGTCAAAGCATTGTGTCTTTAACAATGCATTCAACATTTTAGAAGATATTATAAATTTCCTACTGTAGAGGCTATGCTATTTACATCTCTGCTAACAAAATATCAGAGTGCTTTCTCCTCCCTTGGCTTTTAGGAATAGCCACTTTCCTACAAACCGTGTTGCAGAAATAGCACAGTGAAGACAGCCACAGGCAAACAGTTCTTGTGCCGTAATTCACTGAGTCTCCTTCCTGCTCGCCTGCTCAGCCTGTGTTTCCCTTCTCTACCATCCTAGTCCTCTCATTTCCTGGCTTCCTGTTTTGGCTTTTGATAACTGGGCCCTTTGTTTGGTGTCTTGTTCAAAGTTCTTCCTCTGGTATATCAACTTCTGTATTTCTGTTTATATCTTAGTTTTGGGCAACCCTTTGATTTTGTTTTCAATAATATTGTAGAAATACAGAAGAAAGTGCTGAGGTGGCAGAAGCAGCCGCAAATGGCTGAGAATGGCATGAAGTTTGTTCAGAAAGGCTTTTCCAGAAGAGACGAATTTAGAGGTGACTCTTGAAGAAGCTAATTGGGATGTATTGATTGAAAGGAGAGATTGTTCATAGTAGGATAAATGAAAAGTATGCAGAAAGGATTCAAAAGATAACCCACTTCAGCCCACCACTGGAGTTCTGGCCAAGGAATCTCTTACTGGCTGGAACATTCTCCTTCCCTACTACCTCATCCCACTGGGTAGTGGGGAGTAAAGGATCAGTCAATCCACAGCTTCTGCTACCTCCAGTTCAGAACTAGGACTGTCAGAGAGTAGACAGTATAACAGTTACGGACTCCTTAGAATATATAGGCAGTATTATTTTAGTGGTAGGGCAGTGCAGTAGGTCCAGGACTTGTTAGCAAGGGCACCCGCAGTGATGAGTTTTACATTATATGTGTGGTATCAGTGGAACCAGTTGATACTGATGCTGATTATAGGTGCTGGCAAACTAACAAGAGAGAGAAACTTGAACAATATGGTTTGCCTGATAAAAATAATGTTAATTGTAGTCTTCTGACTCATTTATTTATTTCTATCCTGCCTTCTAGAAAGAAATTTGAGGTGGCTAATTGTAGTCATTACATCAACTTATTATCAGTTATGTTCAATTACAATTATACACAATTATACATGTTAAAAATGTCAGATTAATGTATCAAAGTTTCATTTGATAACAGCACTTTATGTGCCTTATCCTTGGTACATTGTGTGTTGTCTATATGTAAAGGTCAGTTATTCCCATAAAAGCATAATCATCTGATGGCTTCTTGTAATAGAAGAAATGAATTTGATAAAATATGATTGACAGAATAGTTGTAGATATCAACAATTAGTAGAATTGTTCATTACACAAACAATTACTGGATACCTCTTTCTCATGCCAACAACCATTCTAGGCACTGGGGATACAGACATGAAAGTCCCTGACCTCAGGGAGCTCAAGTCCAGAGAGTAAGGAACATGTAAGTAGTACCATGTGATAAGTGAATGGTAAAGATAAGTACTTTACCATTCAAGTAGTACAGAAGACGAAACTTAATTCAAATTTAGGATGGTTAGGAATGGCTTCCCAGAGGGAATGATATCACAACCAAAGTCGACAGTTTACATTATGGTTCCCTTTTTGTGTTGTGCATTCTATGAATGAATTTTGATGAATGTATAATGATACATACCCACCCTTACAGTATTCAAAATCATTTCACTGCCCTAAAAATCCTCTGTAGCTTATCTATTCATCTCTACCTCCACCCAAACCCTTGGTGTAGATTGAATCTTGAAGGATGAGTAGGAAGCAGTCATGCGAAGAAGGAGAAAAGAGTTTATGGTACAAGGACACTAAAGATGAAAAAGCATGACTTAAGACACTTTGGGGTACTGCAAGTTGAAAATTCTGGGTGGCTTGAGGGTAGGGAATAAGAAGAGTAGGGAGGGGTCAGAAATAAGGCCAGAGGCCAGAGAGAGCACATATGAAGGGCTTGAATGCCATAGCAAGCTGTTTATATTTTATCTTGAAGGCAGTGGGGAGCCTTTGAAGACTTTATGCAGAGGAAGAAAACACTCAGCTACCAGTGGTTGTAGTGACACAAGCAGTTTGCATTAAAAAAAATCTTTTTAATGATAGAATATAATAGATATATAGACAAGCTCATAAAACAAATTTTTAGTTTAACGAATTAGTATGAGGGAGGCAAAAAATAGACCTTTGCCAGCCACCTCAGAGAGCTCTCCCAATGTCGCTTCCCAATCATAACTCCTTCCTAAAGGCAACTACTATCCTAACTTTTATGATAATCACTCCCTTGCTTTTCTTTGTTATCACTCAAGTGTGCATTTCTAAATGTTAGAGTTTATTTTTGTTTGTTTTCTCTTTTTTATATATCTTATAAATTGTTTCTTAATCTGTGGCTTCCCTCTCCATCTCTTAATTTTTTTTCCTTGCAGTCTGTTTACTGAAAAAATCGGTCCATTTGACTACATGGTTTTGTTTGATTTATAGAGTTTCTCACATTCTGGATTTTGCTCAGTACATTTCTTTGGTATAGCTTAACACACTGTTCTGTCCTTTGTTTCCTGTAAATTGTAGTTGGACCTAGAAGATTACTAATATTCAAGTGTGACATGTTCCATCGTTGGAATATATAATAATTTTAAAAACTCTCTCCTTGTTGGTGGACATCTGGATTATTCCCAGATTTTTGCTACTAAAACACAGTGCTGTAGTGAACAACTTTATACACATACATTTTTTGGTAAATATGTGCGAATGAATCTCCCTTCCCCTATTACATATTATTTTACATACCTTTCCTTTATAGCACTTACTCAGTGTGCATGATTATTTGATTAATATTTGTTTCCTTCCCTAGGTCATAAATATGCTTATCTGTGAATCCATAGTACCTTTGTTCAATAAGTATTAGTTGAATAAATGCATTTTTATAAGTGGTATCATTGGGTTAAAGAGTATCACACATTTTAAATTTTGTTAGATACTGTCAAATTATACTCTAAAAAGATTGTACCTACTTGTATACTCCCAATGCTGTTACTCATTTTTTTCACATTCAGCCCCACGTTAGCACCTTCCTTCTATAAACATTTGACACCTATGTTCTAGGTTCTGTTCCAGGTGCTTGGGATATCAGGGAGCAAAACAAAGATCCTCAGTGGGAAGAGATAGACAATTAACAAATTAAATAAGGAAATATATAGGATGTTAGCAAGTAGGCCAATAAAAGAATAGATGGTAAAAAGCAATTGCTAGTGCTAGAATTGGAGTTGAGCTGCAATTTTAAATAAGATTGCGAGAGTATTGGCCACGCGAGAAGGTGACATTTGAGCAAAGGCTTGAAAGAGGTGAGGGAATTGGCATGTGGCTCTCTGAGGAAAGACTGTAATAGGCAGAGGGAACAGCCAGTTCAAAGGCTAGTAGTGACTGAAAAGGAGTGGGAAGAGGTCTGCTGGGTGTTGGGAATGCTGTTTCTTGATCTGTATGTCAGTTACATAAGTGTGTTCACAGTATTCATTGAACAGTAAACATTTGTGTACTTTTCTGTATCTTATACTTCAGTAGAGCTTTTATGTTAAAAATGAGGTGGATGTTCAATATTTCAAAATTCCTTAGTAATACCCAGTTGTTCATGGGTATTTTCCTGTGACTTATTATTAATAATATGATGAATGCCTTAATCAGTTTCTATTAATAAATCATCTTTGCCTTTCTATGATATATCCCACTTGATTATGGTAAATTATTCTTTTACTGTAATACTAGGTTTGATTTGCTTGCATTTCATTTTGGATTTTTATATCTATATTCACAAGTAAGGTTGTCAATAGTTTTTTACTTTTCATTAATCCCCTATGTTAGGTTCGAAGTGCTTTTCTTAATTATAGGTTCTTTACTACTATTTTCCTTAGAAAGAGAAGTTCTGTGGTACTTATCTAATCGACTTTCTAGAAAAAGGGAAGGGAATAATTTCTAGTGCTTGACTTTATTGTCTCTTATGAGTTACCTGGTAATTACTACGATTTAGTAATTGATAGGTGAGTTCCTGTCACTGCTTGGACAGATGGGTATTCACTTTTAGCGTGAGGCTCAAGTAGTCTTCCGTTTTAATGTCATGGAAAAATTAACCAGTCCATTATTAATTGGTGATGTAACAGTTGCCTGGTGTTTTGTTTGATAATTATAGACCTTATTTTTTAATGTGACTATTTCTGATTTCTTACATTTTCCACTAAAAACAAGATAAAATATACAGAAGAAGCAGCCTCTGAGTATGTTGCTGTAGCCTAGTCAGTTAGCCAGGGGGCCGGATAAATGCGAAGGTTTATTTTCTAGGAAAGAGGATTCATTTTGAATTGGGTCCTAGAACTGCTAGAATTTCTTCACTTTTCTGTATGATCACATTGAACTAGTCTTCAAGCTAGGTAGGAAGTGGGTCTGGCTGCCTTCTTCCTCTATCAGCACAGGAGCACTATACTTCTGTCTACTTCTGCACTAGACTTTGAGAGTTTGTGGCTTTTTTCATATAGGAAACTCCATAGCTGTGTTTTTCACAATGTAATTCAAGAATCACTGGCATGGGAATCACCAAGTTGGTTATTAAAAGGTAGATTCCAAAAACTATAACAACAAATGCAGATTCCTAAACTACTCCAGGCCCTTTGAATTAGAATCTCTGTGAGTGGAGTCTAAGAATCTGCATTTTAAACAAGAGCCTCAAGTAATTCTTATTAAAATTAGGCTGGGCACCGTGGATTTGTAACCCTAGCACTTTGGAAGGATCTCTTGAGGCCAGGAGACGATAGCAAGACCCTGTGTGTACAAAAACTTTAAAAATTAGGACCAAGTCCCCTTGGCTTATGCCTGTAATCCTAGCACTTTTGGAGTGTGAGGCAGGAGGATCCCTTGAGCCCAGGAGTTTGAGCTTGCAGTGGGCTATGATGCCACTGCACTCTAGCCAGGGCAACAGAGTGAG